>JAWQFJ010004637.1:15000-17017 GCA_034096865.1 Theodoxus fluviatilis | reverse complement strand
CCCCTGTATAGAGCATTACAAAAGTTCTGTTCACCAGACAGCAGGTCGCCGCGTCCCGCAAAAAAAAAAGAAAGGTAGAACGCTAGCAGCTGGACAGACATGTGGCAGGTTCATCTCAGGTTTCTTCTCCTCTAATAATCGAAACACTCACATATACAAAGGCACACGCTCACGGCTTTTCACGATAAAAAGGCGATCCTCGCCCCCGTAAAAAAATTTGAAACTTGAATAAAAACTCACGCCAGGAACCTCAACTACCACGTGCAACAAAAGCATCTCAAGACTAAAAGGATAAAGATAAAGTTAGAGTACAGTTCAAACCCATGCCAACAGGGCAGAAAAAAGACAGTGCAAAAACGGAGTAAAAACCAACGCGGAAGACAGAACAGAGCGGCACAGAAGCGCAAAGGAGAGAACAACAGTCCTCCACAACCACCAAAAGTCAAACGAAAAATAAAAGGGAGGTATTTACATCCGGCCTCCATAACACAGACAACGCTACAAACTACAAGATTTTTTCTTGCAGCAGAACTTTGCTTTTTGACTCTGTTTCCACGTCTGTTGAAAGTGATCTTCTATAGAATAAATACGTTCATTTACATTTGACATTCCCTTTGACAAAGAATGATTTTACAGTCTTAGCAAATGTTAGCTCCGTCGCAGTGCTCTATGGTAAAGATACAATAAATGGACAACTAAATCAATCTATTCTAAAGGAAAGTTCACGAAAACCATCTAGACGCAAGCCGTTTTGGTGCAGAAGCACTTGAAGCGGGCACGTGTTTGATAGTGCCCAATTTTTTAGGTTTCAAAGACGTTCGGCCTCCAAACGATTTTCAGCCTCCAGCTTGGCGTCGTCGAGCAGTTTGGACAGCGTGTAGAGAAGGACGATGTTCATCTCGGTGCACGTCTCCGTCTGTTCGGTGTAGTTGGTGACGGGGAAGATGCAGCCTTGTGGAAGCTTCGTGTTTCCACTTGCTATTTTGATGGCTTCGAGGACAGCCTCTGAGTTGAAAATTTAATGCACGTCTGCATTCTTCAGAGGATGCGCTTCGCTTTGACTTAGAAGATCAGCCTTTGTCAAGACGATGACCAGCTTGATCTCTGGAAGGAGAAAAAGAGGCAGGGAGAGAAATGAGGAAAAGTGCGATGTCACTGCACTTTCCTGGCAGCTTCAGAATAATTGTTTATGTCGATATTACAGGGGAACATCTACTTTAAGCTCTTAGAGACTGTTTGCGTACAGCCATCACGTTACACATGAGTACTCCTTTTGAATTACTTGTTTTGTCGTATGAGAAAATGCAATTGTCGCGCGCTTTGTCTCAGCTATATTTCTCAAAGATGATGATGACGACGACGGATGATTGATGATTGATGGAGGATGGATGACGATGATGATGATGATGATGATGATGATGATGATGATGATGATTATGATGATGATTATGATGATGATGATGATGATGATTATGATGATGATGATGACGATGATGATGATGATGATGATGATGATGATGATGAAGAATAGAATTTGGAAGTGTATCCGTTCTATAAAGGTTATGTAAGGTCATTTGTCAAGTAAATTACTAGTGCTGGTTGGAGTGAGAGCAAGTGTAGTCTGGATTTTCATAGTAATTCACCTTTTACACATTTCTTTAGGAGAAGCGGTGGGTTTATTTTTACACCAAACAAGCAGGGAGATGGCCAATGAAAGGAGCTGGAAATAAAGCGGTTTTTATTGTCCGCCATGCTTCCATCTACATATTTGTCGCCAGGTTTCAAGGTTCGAGGTTCACGAGTTCAAGGTTCGAGGGTCAAGTTTCAAGATTCAAGATTCAAGCTTCTACGTCCCGTCTGTTCACGGGTTTAACGGTTTCAAGATTCCAGTTTCTACGTCCCGTCTGTCCACGGGTTCTACGTTTTCAAGATTCAACGTTGTCAAGATTCAGCGTCTACAGGTCATGTACCCTGGGATTATCGATCCCCCCCTTTCCCTCCCCCAACCTTTAGTTGT
>JAWQFJ010004637.1:7500-10000 GCA_034096865.1 Theodoxus fluviatilis | reverse complement strand
CGTGACAATGTGGGGTGTTATATTGGCTGCAACCTTGTGTCGTTAGCTTTGGTTTAAACGTCTACGACGGGCCAAAGCAAAGTATTTGCAGGAACTCCCCAACCCTTCAAACTTGTTTGTAATGGGCGGTCAGCCTAAAGACAATAACAAGTCAAAAGTCGAAGTCTCTGTCTGTCTGTCTGTCTGTCTGTCTGTCTGTCTCTCTCTCTCTCTCTCTCTCTCTCTCTCTCTCTCTCTCTCTTTCTCTCTCTCTACTAGGAGACTACCTCAAAGCTGCCGGAGCCTATATCACCCCTTTTCTTGTTTCGCTCTTCAATAATTTGTACGAGAAACAATACTTCCCACACAACTGGAGTAAATCTCTCATCATTCCTCTTCACAAAGGTGGAGATAGGTCAGCCCCCCAAAATTATATAGGGATATCGCTTCTGTGTAGCATGAGCAAGACTTTTATTTCTATATTGACAAACCGTCTTCATATATGGGTAGAAGAAGGCAGCAAGTTCTGCCTAGAGCAGGCTGGGTTTCGGGCGGACTATACCACAATTGATCACCTGTACTCTCTTTTTTCGATTGCAACCAAGCACGTGTATGGTAGTGGTAGGGGGAAACTCTACACTGCCTTTGTTGACTACGAGAAAGCGTTCGAATCAGTCGACAGATCCCACCTCTGAACAGTTCTGGCTGATGCGGGGCTGTCAACAACATTTTTGACTCACATGCGAAGCAAAAGTGAGTCTATGTACTCACCCGTGTCGTCCGTCTGTCCGTCCGTCCGTCCGTCCGTCCGGGCGTAAAAAACTTAAACGTTGGATTTTTCTCGGAGACTATTAAGTCTATCAACACCAAATGTAGCATGATGGTGTATGATGACAAGGCCTCTAAAACCATACATGGTGACTTGACCTTGCTTCAAGGTCAAGGTCACAGGAGCCATAAATGAGGTCTCAAAAACACTCATTTTTCACATTTTCCCAATTTTCTCCCACATTATTAAAAATGGCGACCTTAGCTACAAGTGGTATATAGGTCAAAGCAACCCCTATCTTTTGATACCAGTTTGGTTGACCTTGCTTCAAGGTCAAGGTCACAGGAGCTCTTCAAAGTTGGATTGTATACATATTTTGAAGTGACCTTGACCCTGAACTATGGAAGATAACTGTTTCAAACTTAATAATTATGTGGGGCACATGTTATACTTTCATCATAAGACACATTTTGTCACATATCATCAAGGTCAAGGTCACTTTGACCCTTATGAAATGTGACCAAAATGGGGTAGTGAACCACTAAAAGTGACTATATCTCATGGTAGAAAGTGCCAATAAGCACCATTGTGTTTTCTATGTCTTGAATTAACAGCTTTGTGTTGCATGACCTTGGATGACCTTGACCTTGGGTCAAGGTCACTTGTATTTTGGTAGGAAAAATGTGTAAAGCATTTCTTAGTGTATGATGTCATTGCTAGGTTTAGTTGTTTGACCTTGACCTTTAGGTGACCTTCAAGGTCAAGGTCAAACAACTAAACCTAGCAATGACATCATACACTAAGAAATGCTTTACACATTTTTCCTACCAAAATACAAGTGACCTTGACCCAAGGTCAAGGTCATCCAAGGTCATGCAACACAAAGCTGTTAATTCAAGACATAGAAAACACAATGGTGCTTATTGGCACTTTCTACCATGAGATATAGTCACTTTTAGTGGTTCACTACCCCATTTTGGTCACATTTCATAAGGGTCAAAGTGACCTTGACCTTGATGATATGTGACAAAATGTGTCTTATGATGAAAGTATAACATGTGCCCCACATAATTATTAAGTTTGAAACAGTTATCTTCCATAGTTCAGGGTCAAGGTCACTTCAAAATATGTATACAATCCAACTTTGAAGAGCTCCTGTGACCTTGACCTTGAAGCAAGGTCAACCAAACTGGTATCAAAAGATAGGGGTTGCTTTGACCTATATACCACTTGTAGCTAAGGTCGCCATTTTTAATAATGTGGGAGAAAATTGGGAAAATGTGAAAAATGAGTGTTTTTGAGACCTCATTTATGGCTCCTGTGACCTTGACCTTGAAGCAAGGTCAAGTCACCATGTATGGTTTTAGAGGCCTTGTCATCATACACCATCATGCTACATTTGGTGTTGATAGACTTAATAGTCTCCGAGAAAAATCCAACGTTTAAGTTTTTTACGCCCGGACGGACGGACGGACGGACGGACAGACGGACGACACGGGTGAGTACATAGACTCACTTTTGCTTCGCATGTGAGTCAAAAATGTTGTTGACAGCCCCGCATCAGCCAGAACTGTTCAGAGGTGGGATCTGTCGACTGATTCGAACGCTTTCTCGTAGTCAACAAAGGCAGTGTAGAGTTTCCCCCTACCACTACCATACACGTGCTTGGTTGCAATCGAAAAAAGAGAGTACAGGTGATCAATTGTGGTATAGTCCGCCCGAAACCCAGCCTGCTCTAGGCAGAACTTGCTG
>JAWQFJ010004637.1:0-2500 GCA_034096865.1 Theodoxus fluviatilis | reverse complement strand
TGTAGTGCATGAACAAGCATGATTTCACATGGCCGGTAAGTCGAAAGGAGGAGTTCACTCAATCACTGATCTAATGTGTGCATGCATGAAACTACTATGATGTCACGCGCGTGTACCTAATTGCTGTGTGATCTGGGCATAGACAGACTGAGATTTTGTCACACAGCTAAAGAAAATTAGCACGTGGCAATAAATGAGAAAATGAAGGAAAAAGGGGAACTAACAACTAGAGAAAATCACTGCACACAGTATTTGTTATTCAAAATAATGACATTTATTAAGACAGACAAGACGAAAAACGCAACACCTCAGATACGATTAATGTTAAATAACAATGAATATAAAACGCCACCCCTGGTAGTGCTAGGGGTTGAACCCTGGACCTCTCACACGCGAAGTGAGAGTTTAGTCCTGGACGCCAAAACCTAGCTTGAATACCTCCCACCTCCACCCAACCCCGTCCCAGAAAGTCCCACGTGGAAAATGTTCAATCTCACACAACTAAAGGTTGGGGGAGGGAAAGGGGGGGATCGATAATCCCAGGGTACATGACCTGTAGACGCTGAATCTTGACAACGTTGAATCTTGAAAACGTAGAACCCGTGGACAGACGGGACGTAGAAACTGGAATCTTGAAACCGTTAAACCCGTGAACAGACGGGACGTAGAAGCTTGAATCTTGAATCTTGAAACTTGACCCTCGAACCTTGAACTCGTGAACCTCGAACCTTGAAACCTGGCGACAAATATGTAGATGGAAGCATGGCGGACAATAAAAACCGCCTTCTCCTAAAGAAATGTGTACAAGGCGAATTACTGTGGAAATCCAGACTACACTTGCTCTCACTCCAACCAGCTCTAGTGATTTTCGTGACAAATGACCTTACATGACCTTTGTAGAACAGATACACATCCAAATTCTATTCATCATCATCATCATCATCATCATCATCATCATCATCGTCATCATCATCATCATCATCATCATCATCATCATCATCATAATCATCATCATCATCATCATCATCATCATCATCATCATCATCATCATCGTCATCGTCATCCATCCTCCATCAATCATCAATCATCCGTCGTCGTCATCATCATCTTTGACAAATATAGCTGAGACAAAGCGCGCGACAATTGCATTTTCTCATACGACAAAACAAGTAATTCAAAAGGTGTACACATGTGTAACGTGATGGCTGTACGCAAACAGTCTCTAAGAGCTTAAAGTGGATGTTCCCCTGTAATCTCGACATAAACAATTATTCTGAAGCTGCCAGGAATGTGCAGTGACATCGCACTTTTCCCCATTTCTCTCCCTGCCTCTTTTTCTCCTTCCAGAGATCAAGCTGGTCATCGTCGTGACCAAGGCTGATCTTATAAGTCAAGGCGAAGCGCATCCTCTGAAGAATGCAGACGTGCAGTACATTTTCAACTCAGAGGCTGTCCTCGAAGCCGTCCACATAGCAAGTGGAAACACGAGGCTTCCACAAGGCTGCATCTTCCCCGTCACCAACTACACCGAACAGACGGAGACGTGCACCGAGATGAACATCGTCCTTCTCTACACGCTGTCCAAACTGCTCGATGACGCCAAGCTGGAGGCTGAAAATCGTTTGGAGGCCGAACGTCTTTGAAACCTCAAAAATCGGGCACTATCAAACACGTGCCCGCTTCAAGTGCTTCTGCACCAAAACGGCTTGCGTCTAGATGGTTTTCGTGAACTTTCCTTTAGAATAGATTGATTTAGTTGTCCATTTATTGTATCTTTACCATAGAGCACTGCGACGGAGCTAACATTTGCTAAGACTGTAAAATCATTCTTTGTCAAATGGAATGTCAAATGTAAATGAACGTATTTATTCTTTAGAAGATCACTTTCAACAGACGTGGAAACAGAGTCAAAAAGCAAAGTTCTGCTGCAAGAAAAAATCTTGTAGTTTGTAGCGTTGTCTGTGTTATGGAGGCCGGATGTAAATACCTCCCTTTTATTTTTCGTTTGACTTTTGGTGGTTGTGGAGGACTGTTGTTCTCTCTCTTTTGCGCTTCTGTGCCGCTCTGTTCTGTATTCCACGTTGGTTTTTACTCCGTTTTTGCACTGTCCTTTTTTCTGCCCTGTTGGCATGGGTTTTGAACTGTACTCTAACTTTATCTTTATCCTTTTAGTCTTGAGATGCTTTTGTTGCACGTGGTAGTTGAGGTTTCTGGCGTGAGTTTTTATTCAAGTGTCCATTTTTTTACGGGGGCGAGGATCGCCTTTTTATCGTGAAAAGCCGTGAGCGTGTGCCTTTGTATATGTGAGTGTTTCGATTATTAGAAGATAAGAAACCTGAGATGAACCTGCCACATCTGTCTGTCCAGCTGCTAGAGTTCTACCTTTCTTTCTCTTTTTTTTGCGGGACGCGGCGACCTGCTGTCTGGTGAGCTGAACTTTTGTAATGCTCTGTACAGGGGTCGAGTTTTATATTACTAGAGTATGTTATTTTATTGTTAC
>JAWQFJ010004635.1:220000-243789 GCA_034096865.1 Theodoxus fluviatilis | reverse complement strand
ACCCCTCCTGCTTCCACCCTCCATACCCCTCCTGCTTCCCACCCTCCATACCCCTCCTGCTTCCCACCCTCCATACCCTCCTGCTCCACCCTCCATACCCCTCCTGCTTCCCACCCTCCATACCCTCCTGCTTCCCACCCTCCATACCCCTCCTGCTTCCCACCCTCCATACCCTCCTGCTTCCCACCCTCCATACCCCTCCTGCTTCCCACCCTCCATACCCCTCCTGCTTCCCCCCCTCCATACCCCTCCTGCTTCCCACCCTCCATACCCTCCTGCTTCCCACCCTCCATACCCCTCCTGCTTCCCACCCTCCATACCCCTCCTGCTTCCCACCCTCCATACCCCTCCTGCTTCCCACCCTCCATACCCCTCCTGCTTCCCACCCTCCATACCCCTCCTGCTTCCCACCCTCCATACCCTCCTGCTTCCCACCCTCCATACCCCTCCTGCTTCCCACCCTCCATACCCCTCCTGCTTCCCACCCTCCATACCCCTCCTGCTTCCCACCCTCCATACCCCTCCTGCTTCCCACCCTCCATACCCCTCCTGCTTCCCACCCTCCATACCCCTCCTGCTTCCCACCCTCCATACCCCTCCTGCTTCCCACCCTCCATACCCCTCCTGCTTCCCACCCTCCATACCCCTCCTGCTTCCCACCCTCCATACCCCTCCTGCTTCCCACCCTCCATCCCCCTCCTGCTTCCCACCCTCCATACCCCTCCTGCTTCCCACCCTCCATACCCTCCTGCTTCCCACCCTCCATACCCTCCTGCTTCCCACCCTCCATACCCCTCCTGCTTCCCACCCTCCATACCCCTCCTGCTTCCCACCCTCCATACCCCTCCTGCTTCCCACCCTCCATACCCCTCCTGCTTCCCACCCTCCATACCCTCCTGCTTCCCACCCTCCATACCCCTCCTGCTTCCCACCCTCCATACCCCTCCTGCTTCCCACCCTCCATACCCCTCCTGCTTCCCACCCTCCATTCCCCTCCTGCTTCCCACCCTCCATACCCCTCCTGCTTCCCACCCTCCAAACCCCTCCTGCTTCCCACCCTCCATACCCCTCCTGCTTCCCACCCTCCATACCCCTTATGCTTCCCACCCTCCATACCCCTCCTGCTTCCCACCCTCCATACCCCTCCTGCTTCCCACCCTCCATACCCCTCCTGCTTCCCACCCTCCATACCCCTCCTGCTTCCCACCCTCCATACCCCTCCTGCTTCCCACCCTCCATACCCCTCCTGCTTCCCACCCTCCATACCCCTCCTGCTTCCCACCCTCCATACCCCTCCTGCTTCCCACCCTCCATACCCCTCCTGCTTCCCACCCTCCATACCCCTCCTGCTTCCCACCCTCCATACCCCTCCTGCTTCCCACCCTCCATACCCCTCCTGCTTCCCACCCTCCATACCCCTCCTGCTTCCCACCCTCCATACCCCTCCTGCTTCCCACCCTCCATACCCCTCCTGCTTCCCACCCTCCATCCCCCTCCTGCTTCCCACCCTCCCTACCCCTCCTGCTTCCCACCCTCCATACCCCTCCTGCTTCCCACCCTCCATACCCCTCCTGCTTCCCACCCTCCATACCCCTCCTGCTTCCCACCCTCCATACCCCTCCTGCTTCCCACCCTCCATACCCCTCCTGCTTCCCACCCTCCATACCCCTCCTGCTTCCCACCCTCCATACCCCTCCTGCTTCCCACCCTCCATACCCCTCCTGCTTCCCACCCTCCATACCCCTCCTGCTTCCCACCCTCCATACCCCTCCTGCTTCCCACCCTCCATACCCCTCCTGCTTACCACCCTCCATACCCCTCCTGCTTCCCACCCTCCATACCCCTCCTGCTTCCCACCCTCCATACCCCTCCTGCTTCCCACCCTCCATACCCCTCCTGCTTCCCACCCTCCATACCCCTCCTGCTTCCCACCCTCCATACCCCTCCTGCTTCCCACCCTCCATACCCCTCCTGCTTCCCACCCTCCATACCCCACCTGCATACCACCCTCCATACCCCTCCTGCTTCCCACCCTCCATACCCCTCCTGCTTCCCACCCTCCATACCCCTCCTGCTTCCCACCCTCCATACCCCTCCTGCTTCCCACCCTCCATACCCCTCCTGCTTCCCACCCTCCATACCCCTCCTGCTTCCCACCCTCCATACCCCTCCTGCTTCCCACCCTCCATACCCCTCCTGCTTCCCACCCTCCATACCCCTCCTGCTTCCCACCCTCCATACCCCTCCTGCTTCCCACCCTCCATACCCCTCCTGCTTCCCACCCTCCATACCCCTCCTGCTTCCCACCCTCCATACCCCTCCTGCTTCCCACCCTCCATACCCCTCCTGCTTCCCACCCTCCATACCCCTCCTGCTTCCCACCCTCCATACCTCTCCTGCTTCCCACCCTCCATACCCCTCCTGCTTCCCACCCTCCATACCCCTCCTGCTTCCCACCCTCCATACCCCTCCTGCTTCCCACCCTCCATACCCCTCCTGCTTCCCACCCTCCATACCCCTCCTGCTTCCCACCCTCCATACCCCTCCTGCTTCCCACCCTCCATACCCCTCCTGCTTCCCACCCTCCATACCCCTCCTGCTTCCCACCCTCCATACCCCTCCTGCTTCCCACCCTCCATACCCCTCCTGCTTCCCACCCTCCATACCCCTCCTGCTTCCCACCCTCCATACCCCTCCTGCTTCCCACCCTCCATACCCCTCCTGCTTCCCACCCTCCATACCCCTCCTGCTTCCCACCCTCCATACCCCTCCTGCTTCCCACCCTCCATACCCCTCCTGCTTCCCACCCTCCATACCCCTCCTGCTTCCCACCCTCCATACCCCTCCTGCTTCCCACCCTCCAAACCCCTCCTGCTTCCCACCCTCCATACCCCTCCTGCTTCCCCCCCTCCATACCCCTTCTGCTTCCCACCCTCCATACCCCTCCTGCTTCCCACCCTCCATACCCCTCCTGCTTCCCACCCTCCATACCCCTCCTGCTTCCCACCCTCCATACCCCTCCTGCTTCCCACCCTCCATACCCCTCCTGCTTCCCACCCTCCATACCCCTCCTGCTTCCCACCCTCCATACCCCTCCTGCTTCCCACCCTCCATACCCCTCCTGCTTACCCCCCTCCATACCCCTCCTGCTTCCCACCCTCCATACCCCTCCTGCTTCCCACCCTCCATACCCCTCCTGCTTCCCACCCTCCATACCCCTCCTGCTTCCCACCCTCCATACCCCTCCTGCTTCCCACCCTCCATACCCCTCCTGCTTCCCACCCTCCATACCCCTCCTGCTTCCCACCCTCCATACCCCTCCTGCTTCCCACCCTCCATACCCCTCCTGCTTCCCACCCTCCATACCCCTCCTGCTTCCCACCCTCCATACCCCTCCTGCTTCCCACCCTCCATACCCCTCCTGCTTCCCACCCTCCATACCCCTCCTGCTTCCCACCCTCCATACCCCTCCTGCTTCCCACCCTCCATACCCCTCCTGCTTCCCACCCTCCATCCCCCTCCTGCTTCCCACCCTCCATACCCCTCCTGCTTCCCACCCTCCATACCCCTCCTGCTTCCCACCCTCCATACCCCTCCTGCTTCCCACCCTCCATCCCCCTCCTGCTTCCCACCCTCCATACCCCTCCTGCTTCCCACCCTCCATACCCCTCCTGCTTCCCACCCTCCATACCCCTCCTGCTTCCCACCCTCCATACCCCTCCTGCTTCCCACCCTCCATACCCCTCCTGCTTCCCACCCTCCATCCCCCTCCTGCTTCCCACCCTCCATACCCCTCCTGCTTCCCACCCTCCATACCCCTCCTGCTTCCCACCCTCCATACCCCTCCTGCTTCCCACCCTCCATACCCCTCCTGCTTCCCACCCTCCATACCCCTCCTGCTTCCCACCCTCCATTCCCCTCCTGCTTCCCACCCTCCATACCCCTCCTGCTTCCCACCCTCCATACCCCTCCTGCTTCCCACCCTCCATACCCCTCCTGCTTCCCACCCTCCATACCCCTCCTGCTTCCCACCCTCCATACCCCTCCTGCTTCCCACCCTCCATACCCCTCCTGCTTCCCACCCTCCATACCCCTCCTGCTTCCCACCCTCCATACCCTCCTGCTTCCCACCCTCCATACCCCTCCTGCTTCCCACCCTCCATACCCCTCCTGCTTCCCACCCTCCATACCCCTCCTGCTTCCCACCCTCCATACCCCTCCTGCTTCCCACCCTCCATACCCCTCCTGCTTCCCACCCTCCATACCCCTCCTGCTTCCCACCCTCCATACCCCTCCTGCTTCCCACCCTCCATACCCCTCCTGCTTCCCACCCTCCATACCCCTCCTGCTTCCCACCCTCCATACCCCTCCTGCTTCCCACCCTCCATACCCCTCCTGCTTCCCACCCTCCATACCCCTCCTGCTTCCCACCCTCCATACCCCTCCTGCTTCCCACCCTCCATACCCCTCCTGCTTCCCACCCTCCATACCCCTCCTGCTTCCCACCCTCCATACCCCTCCTGCTTCCCACCCTCCATACCCCTCCTGCTTCCCACCCTCCATACCCCTCCTGCTTCCCACCCTCCATACCCCTCCTGCTTCCCACCCTCCATACCCCTCCTGCTTCCCACCCTCCATACCCCTCCTGCTTCCCACCCTCCATACCCCTCCTGCTTCCCACCCTCCATTCCCCTCCTGCTTCCCACCCTCCATACCCCTCCTGCTTCCCACCCTCCATACCCCTCCTGCTTCCCACCCTCCATACCCCTCCTGCTTCCCACCCTCCATACCCCTCCTGCTTCCCACCCTCCATACCCCTCCTGCTTCCCACCCTCCATACCCCTCCTGCTTCCCACCCTCCATACCCCTCCTGCTTCCCACCCTCCATACCCCTCCTGCTTCCCACCCTCCATACCCCTCCTGCTTCCCACCCTCCATACCCCTCCTGCTTCCCACCCTCCATACCCCTCCTGCTTCCCACCCTCCATACCCCTCCTGCTTCCCACCCTCCATACCCCTCCTGCTTCCCACCCTCCATCCCCCTCCTGCTTCCCACCCTCCATACCCCTCCTGCTTCCCACCCTCCATACCCCTCCTGCTTCCCACCCTCCATACCCCTCCTGCTTCCCACCCTCCATACCCCTCCTGCTTCCCACCCTCCATACCCCTCCTGCTTCCCACCCTCCATACCCCTCCTGCTTCCCACCCTCCATACCCCTCCTGCTTCCCACCCTCCATACCCCTCCTGCTTCCCACCCTCCATACCCCTCCTGCTTCCCACCCTCCATACCCCTCCTGCTTCCCACCCTCCATACCCCTCCTGCTTCCCACCCTCCATACCCCTCCTGCTTCCCACCCTCCATACCCCTCCTGCTTCCCACCCTCCATACCCCTCCTGCTTCCCACCCTCCATACCCCTCCTGCTTCCCACCCTCCATACCCCTCCTGCTTCCCACCCTCCACCCTCTGCTCCACCCTCCATACCCTCCTGCTTCCCACCCTCCATACCCCTCCTGCTTCCCACCCTCCATACCCCTCCTGCTTCCCACCCTCCATACCCCTCCTGCTTCCCACCCTCCATACCCCTCCTGCTTCCCACCCTCCATACCCCTCCTGCTTCCCACCCTCCATACCCCTCCTGCTTCCCACCCTCCATACCCCTCCTGCTTCCCACCCTCCATACCCCTCCGGGACAAAGAACGCTGGGAGATTTGTCATTCCACCCTACCCGCCCTCCACCCGTTACCTCACCCCCACCCCCCTACTCACCCCCCCACCCCCACCCCTAACCCCCACCCCCACCCCACAACTCCTTCACCCTACCACAACCCTCTTCCCCCACCCCCTATCCCCCACCTCTATCCCCACCCTCCTACCCCTCACCCCCACCCCCTACCCATCCCACACCCCCCCTACCCCCACCCCAACATTCCCACCCCTCCAACCCCACCCCTACCCTCCATCCCGTCCCTACACCTCACCTCTACCACCACCCCCACCCCCACCCTCACCCCCACCTCCTCTCACCCTCCTCGCCCCCATCCCCCATCCCTTACCCCCACCCCCTCTTAACCCCCCCCCACCACCTCCTACCCCGCCCTCCTATCCCCCACCCCCACCACCTCCTATCCCCCGCCCCCCACCCCCTTCTCCGTCCCCACCCCCACCCCCCACCCCAGGGAGTGGGTGGATGGGGAAAGGGGAGAAGGGTGGGGAGGGGCGAGGAATTGTTATTAAAAAATTACTGCGTCAAACATTGACAGAGGGCAGGGAGAAGGGGTTGAGTGGGAGGGAGGGGAGGGGGCGGATTGAGTGGGAGGGATGGGGGGGGGGGGGGGGGGAGAAGTTGAGGGATAGGGGAGGGAAGGGATGCCTATTCTCCCAGCAGGGGGTAGGGATAAGGGGGGTGAAGGTAAGGGGGGTAAGGGATCGGGGAGTGGGGATGGGGGATGGGTGGGTTGGTGGGTGGAGGGGTGAGGGGTGCGTGAATCGACCAATTATTTGTTGCGACACAAACGCTTCTTGTCATTTCAATCGACCGGGAATTTCCCGATCTGCCTGTAGGTGAACGTCCGTTCTATGTTTAGACGCACGTTTTTTTAATCGCGACACTCACTGCTGATACATGTACCGAAAATATGAAGTCGTCATATCGACCGTAAATATTTGCTGCACCTCTTATTTACAGTCCATCCCAGTGTGACGTCGGATATGATATGACTGTCCTCCCTTCACCTGTGGACCCCCTCGTGGGTTGAAGGTAAGAATAGATACACGGCATCTACCGACTCGTTTTGAAAGAGGCGAGCAGCTACTAGAACTAGGGAAATTATAAATTGGCTTGCTCTTACTCTAACCAGCTCTTGTGGTTTTCGCGATCAGTAGCCTTGAATAGTCTACACAGGCTGCTCAGCCGTAAAACTCCATTCATCCTCCTATCCATCCGTCCGTTGGTTCGTCCGTCCGTCCATCTATCCATCCGTCCATTTACCTGTTACCTATCCACTCATCCATCCATCTATCCATCAATCAATCACCATCCACCAATCCATTCATTAATTCACCCTTCCATTCACCCGCCCATCCATCCATCCATCCATCCATCCATCCATCCATCCATCCATCAATCCTTCATCCATCCATCCATCCATCCATCCATCCATCCATCCATCATCCATCCATCCATCCATCCATCAATCATTCATCCATCCATCCATCCATTCACCTATCTACTCATCCACTAATCCGTCCATCTTCATCTTTCGCCAGTTGTTAGAATGCGTTTATCCGCAGAGCAGAACATCTCCATCCGAAGGTTACAAGACAGGCACATTGGCTAAACGCATTCATGTGCTCACATTATCTCGCCCGGATGCATAAAGAACTCACACATTCAGTCACGTATACATAGACTCATGCTGGCTGTTCCTGCACAAACACACACAAACACACACACACACACATACACACACAAACACACACACACGTACACGCACACAACACACACGCACGCGTGCGCACAAATGCACTCACACACACACACATACATATACACACTCAATCGCATGCACACACACAAATGTGCAGGCACACATGCACACACCACACACACACACACACACACACACACACACACACACACACACACACACACACACACACGCTTACACAAACGGAGAGAGAGAGAGAGAGAGAGAGAGAGAGAGAGAGAGAGAGAGAGAGAGAGAGAGAGAGAGAGAGAGAGAGAGAGAGAGACGCATGCACCTGAAAACTCGTGCATGAACTGTTACTAATGTATATAAGCTCAGATACATACATACCAAAGCACATACACTATCACACACGTACGATAATATACACACATACACCCTTGAACGCATTCTCACACAATAAAGGTACACGTGCATGCACGTACGAACGCGCACGTGCGCACGCACAGTCATAGACATTAACCTCACACGCACGTGCGCGCACGTACACTTACTCGGAGTCACACACTGCAGTCACGAGCTCGCACGTGCGACCACTACACAGTCACGCGCACGTACAGTCACAGTCACACACGGACAACCAAAGTATATTAATAAATCACTTTTATACCGCGCAATACTCCCACACAGTGAGACTCAAAGCGCCTAAAAAAAAGAAAAGAAAAGAAAAAGAAAATAGAAGTTTAAAAAAACACACAATAGGAATGTATATGAAAGTAATATACATCAAGGTAAGAGAAACAAAGATGAAAAGCAGGTGATATAAAACAACACAGCAACACAAACCAGACATTCAGTCAACATTCATACAGACGAAAAAACAAAACAAAACAAACAGTTTATACAGATATGTACAATGCAATAACTGTTCTCAGGAAGCAGTCAGGCCCTAGGGGCACTACACTGAAAAAGCTTTACGGAAATAATGGGTCTTGAGGTTAGATTTGAAGGAAGGAAGAGAAGTGATGCCACGGAGAGATGACGGCAGAGCATTCCAGACAGAAGGTGCTTGAAAGTGAAAGGATCTCTGGCCAAAGGATTTGGTGGTGGTTTTAGGTTTGCAGAGAAGTTTTTCGGAGCCTGAGCGGAGAGAGCGAGAGGGTTGGTAGATCTGAAGAAGAGATGAGAGATAGGGCGGCAGAGTTCCATCAAAGCAACGGAAGGCGAGAGTGGCGAGTTTGTACTGGATCCTGTACTCAACAGGAAGCCAGTGGAGTTTCATGAAAAGAGGGGTAACATGTGTTCTCTTGGATTTTCTGAAAATGAGACGGGCAGCGTTGTTTTGAACCCGCTGAAGGCGAGAGATTTGTTTGGATGGTAGTCCTGCAAGCAGGGAGTTGCAGTAGTCGAGACGGCTTAGAATGAAGGAAGTGACAAGCTGAATGACAGCCTCTTGTGTGAGAAAGCTACGGACAGAGGAGATCTTTCTCAGTTGGAAGTTGCAGGAGCGGCAAATCTGACTGATTTGTTCATGCATTGAGAGTGTTGAGTGTTGAGTATAGAAAAAAATAGTATCAGAACGAACTATTTTGGGCGCAATGCTGTAATGCGAAGGGTCAAGTCTATTACGCATTCATTGCGAACTGCGCCAGAGTCACTACTGACTCGGGTTCATAGAAATACTGGCCCTAGGCAAATTCCACCTGGATGCAGCCTCAAATGGTTATTAACCCGCTGTCGCGCGAGAGCGCGCATTCATGCTGTGCGAGGAAACCAGTTTTACATAGATAGGCCTACTTTTTCGACAGGCAATTTCAGACGAGTAAACATGAGGTCAAGGGGATTTTTCCATCACGAGGTTTGTTGCTGGCAGGATCACGTACACTGAGGTCATTGGCGACATGTCTATAACAGAATTAGCTTGGCTCAGCCCTATTTTTAGATCCGTCTAACGGGAATTTCCCTTTTTACATCATCGTCGTCAGTGATCAACATGTTGAATACAACCATTGCAAGCGGAAATTTCCCAGTTCTTGAATAGGGAGAACGAGTACTATTCTTTTCGGAAGAATCTATTCTCGTAAGAAAAGTTAGCTTTCGTCGAGTTTGCCGCTCATAATGAACAACCTCCTTTTCCCGTGCAGCCGCAGATTCCTTCCAACAGCTCGAGGTGCGGCCTTTCCACAAAACAGCTAGGGCCAGGCATCGGAGTCACACAAGAGTTAACTCCCTTGAATCAGAACCTTTTGCCCTCCCACCGATTTGGCATTTGTCCAGGGACAACAACTCTTGTCTAATCTTCGTCATCAACGTGTTGTTTGTGTGTGTGTGTGTGTGTGTGTGTGTGTGTGTGTGTGTGTGTGTGTGTGTGTGTGTGTGTTTTTCACCATAGTAAATTCTAACCCTGGAAAAGAACCCTACAAGCAGAGCTGAGGACAGTCCGGATGACCTGGGGAGAGGCGAAGAGGGCAGCCCAAGACAGACAGAGGTGGAGACTTGCAGTGAAGGCCCTGTGCTCCAACCAGAGCGAAGAGAACTAAGTCGTCAAGTAAGTCAAATTCTAACCACAGGAGGTTGTCCTATGACTGTCATGCCAATAAAAGTGGCGATATCGTGATAAATATTTATAGATTATTGACCGTGAAGTATACTGCGTAATGAGACTTCGGAAATGACAGAGTGTCCTCATTTTTTGTCAGCAACTAATAAATCAGATGTAAGTTACTAAATTTATTCTGTTTTTCAGACTCATGCTGTAACTCTTTCGATGTCGGTCGAGCATATTTTCGATGTTAGGATTGTGCCTCAGGGAACAGTGAGGGAATATCCACGTGTGTGTGTGTGTGTGTGTGTGTGTGTGTGTGTGTGTGTGTGCGTGTGTGTGTGTGTGTGTGTGAGTCTGTGTGTGTGTGTGTGCGCGCGCGTGTGTGCGTGTGTGTGCGTGTGTGCGCGCGTGTGTGCGCGCGCGTGTGTGCGCGTGTGTGTGTGCGTGTGGGAAAAATTCCGCAGCCAGCCGCCATGTATGACCCATGATGTAAATATGTGACGAATGAATAACACTTTCATAATATCGTTCGGGCAAAGTATGCAGATGTCAGAAACGTCGTTTTCTATTTTAAACATCCCTATCATAAGCATAACTCCATTGCCGGGTTCAAGTTGTAGAAGTAGGACAACGTCGTACGGAAACACGGTCTGCGCTTTTTAGCGGGCAGAGTGGCGCCTGGCTGGAAAGTCTTACCATCTGTGCGTCTCTGTGTGTCTGCCTCTGTCTGTGTCTGTCTGTGTCTGTATGTGTCTGTCTGTGTCTGTCTGTGTCTGTGTCCACTTGCGTGCGTGTCTGTGTATCTGCCTCTGTCTGTGTCTGTCTGTATCTGTGTCCACTTGCGTGCGTGTCTGTGTATCTGCCTCTGTCTGTGTCTGTCTGTGTCTGTGTCCACTTGCGTGCGTGGATATATCTAAGTGCCGGGGTCGGGTGTACAGTTACTGAAAAGAAGAGTATAAGACAAGCAACCGACTGTTTCTTTCATGAGCAAATGAAAGAGACAGTCGGTTGCTTGTCTTATACTCTTCTTTTCACTTGCGTGCGTGTCTGTGTATCTGCCTCTGTCTGTGTCTGTGTCCACTTGCGTGCGTGTCTGTGTATCTGCCTCTGTCTGGGTCTGTCTGTGTCTGTGTCCACTTGCGTGCGTGTCTGTGTATCTGCCTCTGTCTGTGTCTGTCTGTGTCCACTTGCGTGCGTGTCTGTGTATCTGCCTCTGTCTGTGTCTGTCTGTGTCTGTATCCACTTGCGTGCGTGTCTGTGTATCTGCCTCTGTCTGTGTCCACTTGCGTGCGTGTCTGTGTATCTGCCTCTGTGTGTCTGTCTGTCTGTGTCCACTTGCGTGCGTGTCTGTGTATCTGCCTCTGTGTCTGTGTCCACTTGCGTGCGTGTCTGTGTATCTGCCTCTGTGTGTCTGTCTGTCTGTGTCCACTTGCGTGCGTGTCTGTGTATCTGCCTCTGTCTGTGTCTGTGTCCACTTGCGTGCGTGTCTGTGTATCTGCCTCTGTCTGTGTCTGTGTCTGTGTCCACTTGCGTGCGTGTCTGTGTATCTGCCTCTGTGTGTATCTGCCCCTGCGTGTCTGTTTCTGCGAGTGTGTGTGTGTGCGTGTGTCCGTGTCTGTGTCTGTGTCATCTGCCTCTGTCTGTCTATGTCTGTGTATCTGCCTTTGCCTGTCTGTGTGTGTGCGTGCGTGTATGTGTATGTCTCTGCCTGTTCGCGCGTGCGTGCGTGTGTGCGTGATCACGGGTCTTTCACTGCTCGTATTTCAGCCGAGCGAAACAAAAAATTTCAATTAAATGTTAAGAAAATAATATATAATAAATACACGAAAGTAAAGTAACAATCACAATTTATTGCAATAAACACAGTGCGGAAAGTACCTCTGCAATGCAGGATCAAATCGACAATAAAATCCACACAGAAGAATAAGAAACAGAGACAAGCTTCACCAGCGATCGCCATCAACGTGCCACATCCCCAAGCAATGAAGAGAAGACAGCAAGGACAAACAAGTTTTCACTATCCTAACAAAATGCGCAACAAACCGGTAATGCAGGAACACGGGAAACAAGCTTACTCCTGCAATTACACTACACTGTGCGCTAAATTAATAATGCGGGAATGGCCACAACAAGTTTCCCATTTGCAATTGCTAACAAGAACTCCGCGATAACGTAGGAACAAGATTCACATTATGAACTACAGTGCCAGTAATACAGGAACGAGACAAAACCAAATTTCCCTTGCAATTACCAACAATATACTCTACAATCCAGCAATGCAGGAACAAAGCGGAAATGAATTTATCTTGCGATTGCCAATAATATGCAAGACTAACACAATAATCAACAAAACCTACAATAAAACTTCTCGGTGATACAACGGTGATAAGTTCGGTCAGCGAGAGTCCAGACTATCATTAACGACTTCGCTTTCCTATGTACTCACGCGAGAAGAACATCGATTGGACACACAACAGCCCAGTAACAGATCTAACACTTCAATGCAAGTCTCACTTGGTCGGGGTTCTCGCCGCGAAAATCCCCACTGTGGGCCACACAGTGTCACCAGCCTCTCAAAAGTAGAGAGAGAAGCTCTCAGAAACCAACGCCCAGACTCGTCATTTCCGTCCGTCCGTCCGTCCGTCTCTGCCTTCACGCTCTCACCCTATTTCATTGCTCCCCATGAGCTCTACTCACCCCACGCGAGCACCTTGCACGGGAAAAACCTGCTTCAGTCCGTGACAGAAATGTAAATCCGTGTCCGCCGTGAGTTCCATTCATGCTAGGCGATTAACTTGCATGAAAAAACGCACGATTCACTTCATGACAGAACTATAGCCCATTTCAAGGCGTCATCTGCAGCATGGCCCGAACGAAAAAAACAACAAACCCGCCAGCTGACCAAAATTCGACGCGTGACATAGGTGTGCGTCTGTTTGTGTGAGTGTGTGTTTGTATGTATATTTGTGTGTGTGTGTGTGTGTGTGTGTGTGTGTGTGTGTGTGTGTGTGTGTGAGTGACAGAGAGAGAGAGAGAGAGAGAGAGAGAGTCTGTGAATGTGTGTGCGCGTGTGTATGTGTGTGTGTATGTATGTACATGTGTGCATGTATGTGTATGTGTATGTGTACCTGCTAACATGTGTGAATGCGTGCACGTACGTGTGTGTTCTCATGTGTTGTGTGTATATGCGTATACGCATTACTTGTCCCATTCGTACACATATTTCAATGTGAGCTTTCAGTGAGAGACAAATAATAATACAAACTGGAATCACTTTTCGTGAAACAAAGTTTTAATGAAGATAAGCAACCTTTGATTCATTTACAACCACGAAAATTATGCTTATTCGGGATAGAATACAGCTCACGTGTTCTCGTAATGTGGCAGCACCGCAGGAGAGCAAACGGACATTATTCAAATGCAAATGTCACCCGATCGTCACTCTCTATGAAATGGCATATTACTCTTTCACCTTCGAATCGAAAACGAAAAGGAAGGTGACATGCCTAGTGAACATCTCTTTGTTGTCAACTCCTACAAACAGTTCAAGTTTTGCATCTTTCGCCCAATCTCTCCACTTCACCTCCTCACGTTAATGTCCGGAGTAAGAGAGGCAAGGAACGAATACCAGGTATAATGATATACAGGCTGCTGCGAAGTAAAGCTACCATGTTCGTATATTATAGAAAAGATTGATATTAAGCCTTTGTACCATGCCAACACAAAACAGGATGATGATCAGTTTTTAGTTACATTAAAAAGTAAATCGTGCAGTCGGATTTTTAAAATATGGAACACCCATCAGCCAAATTGTCATATTTGAAATTGCGACCAAACATGACATGCCTTTAATAACATTCTGTACATTGTCACAAAGTCACAAAAAGTATGCACCACAGTTCTAAGTGAAAATATTACATACAGGAACTTTTTTTAAAGTCCTCTCAAACACGACAAATGAAGTTTTTTTTAACGTAAAAGTATTTAACACTCTAAATAAAACTTCCAAGTGAATGCAAATTTTACAGAATGGACCATCCGACTAAAACTGCTCGCAACAAAATGGAGAGTGGTGTGTGTATGTGTGTGTGTGCGCGCGCGCGTTTGTGTGTGTGTATGTGTGTATGTGTGTGTATATGTGTGTGTGTGTGTGTGTGTGTGTGTGTTCTCGCCTTAAAAATATACATATATATCTCTTTATCTCGGCAAAAAAAATTCAGATCGGAAAATTAACCTTCTGTCTGCAGGATATACTCCTACATGTTAGCTCTTGGAAACACATTATCCTTTTCTCTACATTAACAGTGTCTGTGAGAAAGAATCCATATAGAAATATGTGTAAACTCATAGGATATCACCTGACGGCAACTCCCACGGTGAGCATAACCCAAGGACACTGCACAGACGCGTGTGTATGGTGCTCAATGATTGCAAAATCCCTCTTCGTGGCAACATCTACAAGCGTAATCTGGTCGTTGCAGAGACATTACTTTCAAATAATCTGAAAGAGGGTCTCTTTTCCTCCCGATCCCCTCCCCTCCACCTCACCTTCCACCTCTGCACTCCCAAATGCTGTCTTCATTTTGACATGCAAACTCAGCTCTAATGTTCAGTTTCATCGCCCGTCTGACAGCTGGGGAGTTCATTCAGATTCTGGGTTGATCCACAGACGTCAAGCCTCGCTTGCAAATCGTGGCATCACAGGTGTGAACGGGAAGGCAGTGAGCCTTTTGGCCTTGGTATTCTTAACTTACTTGACTGGCATGGCGAAGCTGTCGAAAAATCTCTCAGCCCAATGAGTTGTTGTCTTTCCTCTTGGCTTGTTTAGCTCATGTAGGCTTTCAGCTGAAAAGACACAATCTGGTTTGAAATATGAGCAATACATAAAAGAACAAGATCGTATAAAATATTAGGAAAAAGAGGGCAGTAAGGCTGATTTAAACTTTTAAAGTTTAGATTTGGAACAGAACAATACAGAATGATATGTGAGAAAAGTTTCACTTCAGAAATGATGACCTGAATTATCAACACTTTGACATGAAGAACAATCCTTTAAATGGTTAATTAGCCCCTCGCATTTTTCCCCTTTTCATCGGGCCATCTCTAAGTATCATATCAACACCACCACCACTCCCTGAAGGCATGAGCATGTTTGAATATGCCACTGCTGACCGTTCCATGGATTGTATTCCTGCAGACTGGACATTTGGCCAGGGCAGGGGCGCAGACTGGACAAGACACCAGGTGACCACAGGGCAGGAAGATTATGGACACCTCCTTCTCGAGGCAGATCTTGCAGCGTGTCTCTTCGCAGATGTCCGGCGTCTCCTCTGCCGAAGCGCGACCTCCTGTCATAACAAGATGCTGTGAGGACAGGCGACCCCGGGCAGGAAGCTGACTGGAGAGCTGTAGGGCTATGTCACACTGAGCTTGTCCGAGTTCCTGGATTTGTCGTTCACTTGCTCGAAGTCTAGTTTTATTATCTATCATCTATGTCGTTTGTTCAGTGGTTTGTTCCTTGTGCATTCAGCAGCATGCTCCTTTCTCCTTCCTTCCCATCTTCAAAAGCATTCATTCATAAACAGAATATCTCGCCCATGTACGCGTTCTCTTTCCTTCCAAACTGTCCACCTATCGACCTATTTTCTTATGCCCTGCCCCCCCCCCCCCCCCTACTCCTTCCTGTTATTTTACTTCTTCTTTCTTCCTTCACTCCCTCCCACCTTTGATTTCCCTCTCAGCCAATCCTACAAACTGTTCTGTCGTTCACTCATCCGCTTGTCTCACTCACACCACCGCTCATCCACTCATTGTTCATGCACCAAACTTACTAAAAGACAAGTCTGTTTATATCAGGCAGATGCTATCGATTGTAAGCAAAGACAGACAAGTATTACCGTTTTCTCTATTGGCGTTCATTTTCTCTCGAAATTGCGCATAAAACTCCTTCGTGCTCAGCTGCAATAGAAATTTCAATTTGTTGCAGGAAGCTTGTCCAAAATGAAAAAATAAGGGCAGCCTTGTGAATCTAAGATGGTGACGAATATGCTGACTTTGGTGGTAGTGGCATTGCTGTTGGCGATGTGAAAATTGTGGCAAAGTTGGTGGTAGTGGTGATGGTGGTGGTGGTGGAGGTGGTGATGGTGGAGGTGGTGGTGGCGGCGTAGGTGGTGGTGGTGGTGAAGGTGGAGGTAAATACGGTGGCGGTGATGGTGGTGGTGACGGCCGAAATAGTGAAGGTGGTGGTGGTGGAGGTGTTTGTGGTGTTGGTGGAGGTGGTGGTGGTGGTGAAGGTGGTGGTGGTGGTGGTTGAGGTGGTGGTTGCGGAGGTGGTGGTGGTGATGGAGGTGGTGGTGGGGGTGTAGGTGGTGGTTGTGATGGTGGTGGAGTTGACGGTGGTGGAGATGGTGGAGGTGGAGGTGGTGGTGGTGGTGGTAGAGGTGGTGGTGGTGGTGGTGGAGGTGATGGCGATAATGGTCGTGAAGGTGGTGGTGGTAGTGGTGGTGGTGCTGGTTGCGGTTATGGTGGTGGTGATGGCAGTAATGGTGGTGACGGTTGTTTTGGTGGAGGTGGTGGTGGTGCTGGTGGTGCTGGTTGTGGTGGTGGTCGTCGTGGAGGTGGTGGTTGTGAAGGTGGTGGCGGTGATGGTGATGGTGATGACGGTAATGGTGGTGGTGGTATTGGTAGTTGGTGGCAGTGGTGAAGGTGGTGAAGGGGGTGGTGGAGGTGGTGGTGGTGGTGAAGGTGATGGTGGTGAGGGTGATGGCGACGGCGGTTGTGTTGTTGGTGGAAGTTGTGGTGGTGGTGGAAGTTGTGGTGGTGGTGGAAGTTGTGGTGGTGGTGGAAGTTGTGGTGGTGGTGAAAGTTGTGGTGATGAAAGTGGTGAAGGTGGTAGCGGTTGTGCTGCTGCTGCTGCTAATGCGGCAGCTGATGGTGATAATGGCGACGATGACTACAACGACGACGATGACAACAAAGACAAGGAAATACAGACAGAACAACCGTCCCGAGCAGCAGCAAGCCAGATCAAATGACAGTGAGAGCAGGAGGATGCTGCAAGCAGGACAGAGAGCCGTACGTCTCTGTGCAGGAGCTCCGTCACCAGCGTCAGGAACTCGTCACCCTTGCACTGACGGAGGTAGTTACAACGCGGAAACCAGCGCGCGTGTTCCACCCAGGGATCGTCAGATGGCTGCCAGCTTTTCAACCCGCCGTCACAGTGGAAACAGCGCACTCCGTCCCCGTGGCCTGCGGGAAAAACAAACAAACAAACAACTAAACAAACAAGTGAACAGGTAAGCAAACGACCATAGCCAGTCACAGGTCAAGAAAGTGAGTGGTAGTGTTGCGCGGTGGAAAGTAGCTGCACTCGAGTTACAGGAGTACATGCACGAAAGTCAGGAGGACGTGGATGGGGATGTTAGAACAGCTTACGACCTGTTCTTTGTCCGTCTGGAGCCGAGGCGTGTGTGCAATCTTGACTAACAATTTCCAGAAGCAGAAATAGGGTCCGAACATTGCGTATAATGGGGCGACGTTGAAGTGGTTGAGCCAGTCGAATCTGTCTGTCTGTCTGTTCTGTCTGTCTGTTCTGTCTGTTTCTCTGCCTGCCTACCTGCCTGCATGCCTGCCTGCCGGCCTGCCTGCCTCTCTCTCTCTCTCTCTCTCTCTCTCTCTCAATCTCTCTCTCAATCTCTCTCTCTCTCAATCTCTCTCTCTCTCAATCTCTCTCTCTCTCAATCTCTCTCTCTCTCTCTCTCTCTCTCTCTCTCAATCTCTCTCTTAATCTCTCTCTCTCAATCTCTCTCTCTCAATCTTTCTTTCTCTCAATCTCTTTCTCTCTCTCTCAATCTCTCTCTCCCTCAATCTCTCTCTCAATCTCTCTCTCAATATCTCTCTCTCTCTCTCAATCTCTCTCTCAATCTCACTATGTCTTTACGCATTGCATACGCACAAACAACATTGCAAAAAATACCTCTCTCTCTCTCTCTCAATCTCTCTCTCTCAATCTCTCTCTCTCTCAATCTCTCTCTCAATCTCACTCTGTCTTTACGCATTCCATACGCACAAACAAAATTGCAAAAAATACCTCTCTCTCTCTCAGCAGCAGCTCTGTTGGGCATTGTCTCCACCAAGTACAACACAACATAGACTCACCGCTATAAATCAGCAGTAGCTCTGTTGGGCACTGTCTCCACCAAGTACAACACAACATACTCACCGCTATAAAAGAAACCAGCCTCAGCGACGGTATCGATGTCCTGTATGTTTTTCCCTGGCCACGTGGACAGACTCTCCTGTCTTCGAAGCAGGAGTGCGAACTGCGGATAGCGTGCTCGACCCACACAGATGTTCAGCAAGTCCTGTAGGTTCTCTCTTCGTGATGCCTGATCTTGCCCTTGGTTTTCTTCTGCAGAAGTTGTTGGTTCTCTTGGGAGCGTTGCTGCTCCTGTTGAGGATGCCTCTCCTTCTCTCTCTTCTTCTGCTCCTTCAGATGGTCTTTGTAGTCCTCCTCGTTGGTGCTGCTGGTGATAGTGATGTTGTTGCTGGTTCTGCAGGTGATGATGTTCTCCTTGCTGCATATGTTGCTGGTGCTGCTGTTGCTGCAGTGGGGTTTGCTGCTGTTGCTGTTGCCCATGTTGATGTATTCGCTGCTGTTGGCTGTTGTGCCGTTGCTGTTGCTGCTCCTGCTGCTGCTGCTGTTGCTCCTGCTGCTGCTGCTGTTGCTCCTGCTGACCTCGTCCTAGTTGCTGTTGCTGCTGGTGGTTTTGTTGCCATTGTTGTTGTTGCTGCGCCTCTGGATAGGACAGTGATCCTGTCAGCTCGTTGCCCCCGTTTGCAGTCTGCTCTGGCTGAAACACTGTTCTTTCTCCTTGGTCTTGAGCCATGTCAGTGCCATAGGAGCTTGTACTATCATCGGTGTTGCCATGTTCTTCGGCTGACGTGACACTCTCGGGTGTCAGGTGCAGACTCTGGTGGAATTGTTCAGACTCGTCATCTTGCGTGGAGCCTGGCAAGGAATATGCTGGGTGCTGAGGCAAGATGGCCTCGCCCTGCATGGGAACCCCAGGAATCTCCCTCGTGAGAAATCTGCACGCAGGTCTGAGCTGCCGATGGATTTGCAGTGGAACGTCTCCCCTTTTCCAGTTGCCGTGGCGAACATGGCAGCTGAAGCACTCTACCTCGTCACCTGCTCCCGTTGCAAGGAAGCCGGCCGCCGCTAAACGGAGGGCAGACACTGCGCTGGAAGGAAAGTCCTGAAAGGAAGCGATGCGCAGTGACTCCCACTCCATGGCGCCGTGTCTTTGCACCGCTGCAGAAGCACCACAGGCTACACCGAAGTTCTGCAGGCTTCCGCCAGGATGACCGCCCACACCAGCTCCCCCAGCATTTTTGGCACCAAGTAGGTGAAGCATTCCCAGACTTAAGCCCTTTCGTTTCCGCAATGATTTGAACTTTCTCAGTGAAGACTCGAGAGACTGCCAAACTGGATTGGATCTCATGAATACAAACGCCTCGTGTTCTCCTATGGGGATCTTGAGACCCACACTAGAAGGGAAATATTCGCTCCAAGATGTCGGCTTCTTGTCGGATCTTTGAACATCCTTTAATGGGTTCGAGAATCTTGAAAGTTGTACTTTACTCACATTGGTTGCACGGAAAGCAAGATCCTTGGCTGAAGTGATGACCTTGGCCATGACGAGGCGTACAGGGGGATACGTATGTAACCCCCTCTGATGACAGGGTAAACGTAACCAGGCCCACGACGTGTATTGTCTACTGGTTCTGAAGAGAGAGAAATGCATGTTTTAAAATGTAACCTGTTACCATGGGCGATTTTGAGCCATGGCTCGAAATAGGTTGTGAGGGATTCACATTTCTGGGGGTTTTTCACTTCAGCTGCTTCACATTTCATCTATCTCTTTGCTACGAAATGGAAGTATATCAATACTGCAATCTATCACGGTTAAAAGTCCTTTAGAAACCCAACCCATCCAGTATTAATATAGAAAAGCCCCCAAAACGCATGTTTTCGACCACTCTTTTATCTCTTTTCAATAAAATAAATGTTTCTGTTCACGAATCCTCTGATAGCCTTTATTATCATCAACAATAAAATGTGGAGTCTCATTGGATAGACTAAAATAAACTCTAAAGGATGGCTAGAATCGGCCGGACGGATGTGTAAGTATTATGGAGAACTTTGACAATGCTGACGTCATTTTCTCGAGATGGTGATTATAAACGGTAGCGTCTTCAACTGCTTGTAACTAACCAACCGATTGTTTGATTTTAAAGCAGCCTTTACTAAAGCATTGGATAAGAACGCGTAAAGCACTTTCAAAATCAATCAACAGATCAAAATCGACAGAAGCGAATACTGATTTAGTGGTCACACGTATCTGATACAGCTGAAGAAGAGGTTTACGGTGTTCCACATGGCCGGTGTCGAGTCAACTTATAACAATCACTTTTGTTTCTTCTTAATATTTTTTTCCTATGACAATTTTCTCTTGAAATTTTACCCACGGTCGCCGCTGTGCAGCGCCCAGTAATCAGTTTAACTTTTCAGTAACCGGTGTAACTTCTCAGTAACCGGTGTAACTTCTCAGTAACCGGTGTAACTTCTCAGTAACCGGTGTAACTTCTCAGTAACCGGTGTAACTTCTCAGTAACCGGTGTAACTTCTCAGTAACCGGTGTAACTTCTCAGTAACCGGTTTAACTTCTCAGTAACCGGTTTAACTTCTCAGTAACCGGTGTAACTTCTCAGTAACCGGTGTAACTTCTCAGTACGAGTACACCATACGAAAAGAAAAGAAGACAGAAAAGACATATCGTGTTGGATAATGAAAGTGAAAATGTACACCGATCTGCATAACACATGAAAACTCCATAGCATATATCACCACGACCAGTGGAGCAATAGAACAGCATAGGATTCCTATTTCTCCGTTGCATGTGACTTTGCAAAATAAGTGCTTTGCAACACCTTCCGGGTTTGTGCATAGCACCCGGATGAAAAAGGCTATGTTTTGGTTACTAAAAATACCGTCTATCTCACCAATACATTTTTCTTGTGAAAACATTACCTCTCCATAATTATTTTTTAAGACGCAGGTGAATAGCATCGCATGTACGCGATTTTTTTTAATACTGTATTTTAAAGTGAGCAGTGTGTGTGTGTGTGTGTGTGTGTGTGTGTGTTTGTCTACGTATATGTATGTGTGTATGTGTGTGTGTGTGTGTGTGTGTGTGTGATTGTCTGTGTTTGTGTGTGTGTGTGTGTGTGTGTGTGATTGTCTGTGTTTGTGTGTGTCTGTGTTTGTGTGTGTGTGTGTGTGTGTGTGTGTGTGTGTGTGTGCGTGTTTGTGTGTGTGTGTGCGTGTCTCTGGGTGTGTGTGTTTGTGCCTGTGTTTGTGAATGTATTTGCTTGTTCGTATGTGTGTGTACGTGTGCGGGTGTGTGTATATATGTGTGTGTGTGTTTGTCTACGTATATGTATGTGTATATGTGTGTTTATATATGTGTGTGTGTTTGTGTGTATGTGCGTATGTGTGTGTGTTTTTGTGCCTGTGTTTGTGTGTGTATGTATATCTGTGCTTGTTTGTTCGTATGTGTGTGTACGTGTGCGTGTGTGTGTATGTTTTTTTTCTACGTGTATGCATGTGTGTGTATGTGTGTCTGTGTGTGTGTGTGTGTGTGTGTGTGTGTGTGTGTGTGTGTGTACCGCGCACGAATACGCCCGAGTATGTGCGCACGCAGGCGACTGCATGTATGTATGTGTGTGTGTGCGTTCAAATGTATACTAGCTTGTGTGTTTTCAGGTGAGTGTTTTCGCGAATGTGTGTGTTTGTGTTTGTTGGCATGTTTGCGCGCGTACATGTATATAGGAATGCATTCGTACGTATGCATGCACTTATGTATGCGTGTACGGATGCACTCACCTGCGTGCGTATAAAAAAAGTGAAGACTTTATAAGTCTATATCAGCAAATGAAAATCCTGTAAAGAATAAACAAACAAATAACCGCACTTCTGCTTTAGCAATATTGCTGCATATAACAAACTTTCTAAGCATGGTTCACTGGACGAGCAGATATGTACATGGGACTCTCAGAAAATTATTTTCGCTTTAATCAGACTAGATTCGACTCGCGTTACATGTGCAGTTTCATTCCACTGCTAATCATGCTTTTGTGTATATGTTCGCTGCAGTCTCGTGCACTCAGATTGAACGCTGACGCTCACCGCAAGCATCTGGTATTGCAACGTCATGAGTAATGAATGTGAGTATACGAGGAAGTACTTAGATACATCAAGCCTAGGAGTACCTGGTGTATATTTGCTGCTAACGTAAGAGGCGTATCGAACTACTACTGTGGCAGCTGCAACACTTCCCTGTGCGTGATACAAATGAAGTCCTCGTCATGGGAGTAGATAGCCCACATATCACAGCCTTACACGAACAGAACACAAGCACAGATCGATTCGGAGGATCCAGTTCTGTGTGGGGGAAGTGGACTGCAACGTCGCTGGGAGATTTCGTGCTCTGGGGACCGTTTGGTCGCTTTGCACGGTGTTCAATCGTTATCGATGACGTCAAGTTTCGTCAGTCACGTTCTTAGATCTCAAATCGATTATTGCTCACTACTTCAGTTAGAGTCCAAGAATAGTGCTTGCTCCACAGCAAAGGCAGAGTAAAGGGGAAGGTGATTATTTTTTATATTGCGATTTCCCCCCCATTGATTGGTGCTCAAACCGCGCACTGTCTCAATGAGTATGTGCTCATTACACTATTCTTGTATATAGCGCTCCAAGCATTATACTAGGAATTCAACTTCATCTCATTGAGACACCCATGTCAAACTTGCCTGATTTTCTTCCTCAGTATGCTTCCACATCTTCCCCTATGTCCACCTTCTTCTTCATTATACCTTATCCTGCGAGCGCACTTCTAAACTATCTACATTCCATGCTTTGTGCGATCACCTTTCATATCGCTCGTCGGAACATTTTCTAACTCGCACAGCTTCAGGCTCTGGTTACACTTAAGCAATATAAAAGCATGCACACGTGCGTAATATATGCGTATCATGTACACACAAATGCATGAATATTTGTGTATACACACACACACACACACACACACACACACACACACACACACACACACTCACGCATACGTACGTTAACAGTGAAATCCGGTGTAAAAATACAGTCGGACACAGAATTACGTTTACAGTAGCAACAAAAGCCTTAATCTCTCTTGCATGTTACAAAATATGCACGCACTCACATGCACATATATCCAGATTCACACGCTCACACATATATATGTACACGCATTATACACCCGCGCGAATGCACACACATGCAGACAAGCATGCACGACGACGCACACATGCACACACGTGAGCGCACACACACTCATGCGCGCGAGCGCGCACACACATATGCACACACCCAAACATACCACGAACTGGAATCAAAATCATGACAACTTTCTTGTCTCGCGTTCGATCAGATGAAGTCTGGCCCATTTTAACTTTGTTCCATCCGTAGCGATCGCTGCATGTGATGGGAGTTTTCCCAGTAAACGCAACGTCATTCTCACTTTGAATCCATTAGAAATGGCGGCCAGAACCAGATCTCAACGGACGAAATTTTTCCTGGCTCATCATCTCTATTCACACTCGGCGCAAGCAAGCAGATGTTGCTGTCACCTACAAGCAAGATAGATCGGGCGATCCTATTTCAGATTTACATTGCACTGTGCACAGTTCCAGACTATCCAAATGGACAATTTCTTTCA
>JAWQFJ010004635.1:205000-210000 GCA_034096865.1 Theodoxus fluviatilis | reverse complement strand
AGAAGAAAAAAATGACTACATTTTTGCTTGTATTTCTTTGCAGTGCATATCTTGTCATTCTTGTACAGACAAAGCCAAAACGTTTGGGTGAAATTGGGAAATCATCGCTTTGATTTGTGAGACAAATGATTCTTGTACGATTCTACTTCAGACGATAACACGAAACAAGAATACACAATGATATATCCGGGCCTGTACTTATCCGAGTGCTTTCTCCACGTAATACATGTATATTCCAAACTCTAATTACACAGATTGGCAAAAACGTTTCAAAACAACTACAGCTACGGCGACTTTCGGTGCATGCAATTTTGCGAATGGCGTTGAGGGATGTGAACTCTGTCGCGAGCTAAAAGACAAAAATGAATCACGACGTGCACTCCTGCCACTCCAAGCCACAATAACATTGAACACCAAGAAGTGCATTAAGCCGTTAGCAGACTGGCAATCACGGCGGGGCCTCTGACAAACTACGCAGCTCCGCAATGGCCATAGAGGAAGCGGGTGCGGAAGGAAGGTGATGGAGTGATGGGGCGGGAAGCATTTGGGCAATGGCCAGGCACGCCGCGCCTCTGCAGAAGAGGTCTTTGGAGGGGCACTCCAGGAATGGGCCAAGAGGAAGCTTCTGCTTTGCTGGGGGGACAGATTGAAGTCTGCAAGCCGTCAGGACGAGGTCTAAGAGGAACAATCTCTGCTCGGGTCAGCGGGGTCACATGTTGGCGCCTGGGGGCGCTCTCTTGACGGGGCTCCCAGCCCACAGCCCCAGCCCACCCTCGCCCTGCAGGCCTGATCAGACTGAAGCTAATCGTAGGAACGAGTTCCTGCGATGGTGCGCCGGACGGATTCAACACCCTCCACAAAAACTACAGTGCCCCGCTCTCAGACGCTTCCAGAGCCACCCCTCTCTCCATTGACAGGGATTATTCGCAATTTCCCGCAGTTCTTCCGCGTCCTTCAGTGCGCTCCTCTGCTAAAGTTCCTGCCGCGTCCGCCAGAGAGAGAGAAAGCCGGCTTTCTGATTCACTGGCTCCAAATGAAGGCCTCCACATTCAGCACGCCACGCACAAACCGCTAGAGGGCGCCCCCGAGAGAGCAGCTCTGAATGCCGCTGATGGTCTCGCCTGATTCCGCGCTGAAGAGCGCACCTCCAGAATGACAGCCTCTCACAGTGGCCTCCCCTTGCACACGTGACTTGGCGGGGGAAGATGGCGGCGAGAGCTGGCCTGCCATTGTGAAGTGTCCGCACGTGCCCCACTTCGTCCCCGTCTGTCTGGCGCGAGGGCAGGAGTTGAACAAACACGGTCGAAGAGGAGAGACGAGGTGAGAAAGGAAGACAGGAGAAAGAAAATTAGACAGAATGAAAAGAAAAAGGGTGAAAAAAGAAGAATGAAGAAAGGAAGGAAAGAAGGAAGGAAGGTAGGTAGAAAGGAAGGGTGGCAGGAAGGAATGAAGGATTGAAGGACGCAAGTAAAGAAATGAGTTAGAAAGAAGGAGAAGATAAAATGTAGACCGTACGAGAGATAAACAGAAAAGGGTGGGTGGGTACACAAAACTTGTGAACAAGAAAAAAATAACGGGAAATGTTTATATGACAGGTCATCCACCTCTATGATGCTATACGATTGATTCCATTCATGAAACATGTCTACGTTGCGTAATATTCAAGACTAAAGTATCATTCACGGATTCGAGGCATTCAGGCATCAAAACATCTATGCAGGCAGGCGGGTACGTAAGCAGGTAGGCAGGGAGGTAGGTAAGCGGGTAGGGAGATCGGTAGACTGGCGTATCTACGGCAATCTATCAGTCGGTCAATCAGTCAGCCAGCCAGTCAGTAGGCCAGCCAGCCTGACAAACAGTCAGTCAGTTAGCCAGTCAGCCAGCCAGTCAGTCAGTCAGCCAGCCAGTCAAACAGTCAGTCAGTTAGCCAGTCAGCCAGTCAGTCAGTCAGCCAGCCAGCCAGTCAAACAGTCAGTCAGCTAGTCAGTCAGCCAGCCGATCAGTCACTGATGCGGTCATTCGGTCAGTCGGTCGGTCGGCCAGTTAGCCAGCCAGCCATTCAGCCATTCAGCCAGCCAGTCAGCCAGTCGGTGAGTGAGTGAGAGTGAGTGAGTGAGTGAGTGGAGTGGAGTGGAGTGGAGTGGACTGCTGGAGTGGAGTGGAGCGGAGTGGAGTGAGTGAGTCAGTCAGTCAGTCTGTCAGTCAGTTAGTCAGTCAGTCAGTCAGTCAGTAATATAGGCAAGAAAGCAGACAGGCGGTCATGTTGTCAAGCAGACAGTCAGGACGGCAGACAGCGGGGAGAGGAAGAATCCTGAAGGGAGGCAGGCAGCTGGCGACTAGATGGGCGTGCGCGTGGGTAGGCGTGCAGCAAGGCCGGCACTGAGACAGGTGCAGCTGCAGACAGGCAAGGTGTGGCATGAAAAATGCACAGTCATGCAGGCAGACAAGCGTCCGCGCCTCCAGACCCGAGAGACATCAATCCACCGTTCCATACGTCCGCTGAAAGGGACGTTCAGGTCACCATACATGTAGAGGAGGAATATCAAATGTATTTTCTTTGTTCCGCCCGTCCTGGGGACGACTTCTCAAGTGACAGGCGAGGCTTCTACAGAGGTGAATTGCTACTTCTTGCTGCTTGATCGAATTACACAACCCATTCTTCTCCTCTTTAATCGCATTAGCTGCCTTGACCCTAACCGTACAACGCGGTTTTTCCTCCAAACGGTAGCGTCTGTTTCTTCTCAGCGTTGAAGGAAATCACTCCATTATGGCTCCTTGGGTTCTTGGCCTCATTGCTTTTTTTCAGTGCGATTATTGCATTACCGTGCATTTCTCCAGTCCAGGGTGCGAACACTCTGCTTGTTCTTTCCCAGTTTCCTTTCAAGTTGAAAGTCGCAAAAATTCGTCGTTGGGACTTTTGCGCCGATTTGCTCATTTTCTTTTGAACTTGCGTGGGTAAAGTGATGAAGTTTTGCCTTAGACGCTAGCATTGATGTCCTTGAGATTGTACGAACAATAACGAGGAAGTAGAATGTTACTCACACTTCATTCACTAGAGTCTAGGCAAGCAGGGTGCTGGGTTATGCCTCTTTAAAAAGGGTCTCCACTCCTGCTTGGCAATTGAAAATGATTTTGTCACGTATGGAATGTATCATGTACAACATTTTTAGTATTCCTAAATGCACATCACCATCCAGTGATACGTTTGCTAAGCTGTCTTGCGGCATTAATGAATAGTAAGTATTTCTAACACTTACTTGTAAATGTTTAAGTTCTTGTCAAAGATGTCGGACAAGTTTTGACGGAAACGTAATGATTCTGTTTCCCAGGCATATCAACACTTTTGATCACCGATACAATTTCAGTGGTGCTCACACAGGGCAAACCTTGTCGCAATAAGATTATTCACCTGACTCCACCCATCACCTGACCCCACCCATCACCTGACCCCACCCATCACCATGTCCGGATACTCGCGTCACCCGACAATAACTTTTTTAAAATTCGCATCTCAATCCTCCATTTTCCCACTGGATGACGTAGGAGTACAACATGTTACGATTGGCTGACTGGCAAAGTTGTATCAGTGGAGCATTGCACAGTCAGAGTATGTGCTATATAATGAAATGCTTGAGAAAGTGTGCGCAGGAAACTAAGCTTTCCCTGACACAACTGTTCACATACGATGAAACATGCATCTTGAGTACAAATGGAAAACAACATCTCACTGTGGGCACCAGCCTTGGGAGCTACATGATATGTTTGATAACCAATGCATGCGAGAGACATTCTAAATAACTGGATGAATAAAGATGCACAAGAGCATGCCACGGAATCACGTCAGATTACCTTTTCACAAATCAGATGTCTTGATGCATGTCTAATGACAAGACATTTCTGTCGTCTTTAACATTGAAAGAGAGAGAAGAAAACAATGCCTCTTGTTAAAAGCATTAGATGTGCGAATGGTTTTGTTGCATTTTAGCTACAAAATGAGAGTTTATGTTTTGAACTGATAGACAATGTTGATAAACAAACGATTTGTGTAAAATATGCAACAGAGAACTTATGAGTGCGTATCGATGCGTTGGCCTCACAGTTTAGTCAAAAACTAAGCCCCGATGGGTTGAGGGTGAGAATGGACCCACCATATTTCCCTACGCAGTTCGCAAGAGACGAATTATCAGTAAATCGTCACTTGACTTGCTTTTACCAGCAGTAGAAATTTTCGTTATCAATGGCCTTACATAGCCTGCAAAGGCCGATGTGCCATTAACGTTCTTCCTTCCTCCTGCCTTCTTCCTTCATTCTTTTCACTTATTCATCCATTCGTTACTTATTTAATCATTCAGTCACTTCAAAACTGGTGCTGATGTTGACTTGTAATGGAAACCTTTCTGAGGTCAGACTACACAGGATAACTTTTCTGGTCCCTCTGTCTATTTCTATCACATAACAAATACACGATAAAGTGCCCTTGTGAAACGTTTCATATCAGAAAAATAATTCAGTCATGTCACTTCTTCTAAAACTTTCTTCAGACGCGAAAGTTTTATTGCGCAACTGTAGATTACACTAGTTTGTATAACCCGTTCTTTAGAAACGTGACCGAAACTGTCTTCCCAACATTTTCCTGCATTGCCCAACGTCGTGCACTGTGTGCCAAATGAAGACGTATTGTGTGTCTGGGGACTTGTCAGACGAGGGCCCACAGTGGCCATTCCCTGCAGCGGCTCCTCTGGACTGCTTCCGAGTATTAGTGACTTCACACCGCTCGCAGTCGATGGCCACGCAGGCTGTAGACAGATTGCCGCGAAAAGCTCGCCCGGGCTTAGCTAATTGCAGCCACTCCGCCTGACTCATTCATAATTGACAGTCACAGGGTGCAGCAGTTGTCTCCCCTCTCGTCCGCAGTCTTCTCTCTTGTCTTTATTCGCCGCCTACCAGCCGTTTACCCATCGATTCAAGGGGAGGCAACTCCGGCCGTCAGAGGCGCAAGC
>JAWQFJ010004635.1:182500-200000 GCA_034096865.1 Theodoxus fluviatilis | reverse complement strand
TGATCGTGGCAGCGCAATAAGTTTTCTGTTAAAAGATCTGCGAGTAGATATTTATTCCTCCGTCGATATGCTTGTCTCTGTGTCCTTGCGAAGCAAATCTTCCACAGTTTGGCGTGCGTAAAATTGGCATTTTAAACATGTACATCTCTGAGGAACATGCAAACGTGTATCGTAGGAGAACATCTAAAACAAACAGGGATATTTTTATGAGAGAACAAGACCAGAAAAGGAGTTCTCTTTAGATAGTATCATTTCTCTAGAAGGTTGCTTACGGTGTTGGAATAAGCTGGCACGTTGCATGCATGTTGGCCATGTTTCTAAGAACCTGGACAGCAACTCGTCACTTTAAACTACACCACAAAGACGTAAGCAAATAAGGACACTGCATGAAGGTCAAGAGCTGGAGAGACACAGCCATAGATAACTCTGAATGGAGACACGAGTTCCAAAACAGTCTGAGAGAGGGAAAGGAGAGGCTCAGAAACTAAGCAAGAAAAGCAGCCAATGAATGAGGCAGATGTTGTTGAGTCGGTTTCAGCGTCTACCAGTGCATGCCGCTTTGATAAGGACTACCATTCCCGTACTGCATTGTACAGATATCACCAAACCAACAACCTCATGGCATCTCTAGTGCCCCGATCCACAGTCAGCCTGGGGTTAGCACTGATTTCCGTGCGTTCGTGGAACAATGCGTTTGAAGACCTCTCCTTTCAGTCCACCCTAAGGCACTTTCTTTGCATACCTCTGTTGGAAATGTCGGGCAACAAGAGAAGGAGGCTTTGAAGAACAAAGACCTGAAGTAAGCCTACTAAGTAGAGAGTAAGAGTTGGTGGAAATATCTTATCCAGAAATGAAAACATTCTGCAGTGGTTACAACAGGCTGGCAATCAAACCGCATTTAGTGCTTACTGCCGTTGTCAAACAAAAAAAACTCAGAAAATCCACACGTTTTGCAGGACATATGTACGGCTGTGCAGCTAAAACAGCAATGATATAATGCAGTTGCCTTACGTTCCCTGGGATGTACTCTTGACTGTTTTTCTTAATTTCTGATAGACCGCTTGCACCCTTGGCCAGCTCTGATTATTTTTTAAAGCGGCTGCAGTACAGAGCTGTGCAGCTTCACTAGCATGAAATGATGCAGATTCCCAGCACACTCTTGGATGTCCTCTACACTATTTGTTTCCTATTTCTGGCACACCCCTTACACACTTGGCCAGCTCTGATCTCTCGAGATGCGACTGCAGTACACGTGTGTGCATTGGTCCCAGCCAACTTGGGAGGCTTGAGGTGGAGAAAACTCACGCTGACAGAAGGACCTTGGCAGTGACTTCTCTTTGTCTCCAGAGGGGCATTCTGTGGAGTTCACGGTCAAACGATGGAAGGACGCCGCTTTCTTGAATCTTGACTGACCTGTCTTTCAACGGGGACAGCATCTCGCCTTCATCTCAGCAAGGCGTAATGGACAGTGCTGCTCCGAGGCGGATAAGACTCAAGCCGCTTCAGAGTTAACTTCTCCTGGGCACTATCAGGGAAGCCATCTAACTAATGAATGTGTATACTGTTACTGTTCACAAACAGGCACTCAACTTGTTGTGGAAACTTTCAAAATGGTATACTACTTTAGACGTATGTTGGACAATCAGATTTGTCGGAAGGTGCGATTCACAATCGGTGTTATCGGACATTGGTTGGCAATCTCACCTTGTGAACTGACTATATTAGCTCTCAACCAATCAAGTACTACTGGCACAACGCAGAACAAATAGTTACTAGTCTGTAGTTATTTGGGTGTCGCTGCATTTCATACCGTATTTTCGTTTCCAAATGAATCTATAAACGACAATTAAAGAAACCAGCTTTTGGTGGCACTGTAAAATGCTTGTGGTGTAGTATTCGGTGTATAGCTGGTTCAATTCTTCTTTGATCGATTAATATCTAAATAAAATGTCACTCTCCCGTATTAAAACGGCTACCTGATTTTAGAACAAAGTGTAGGGTGTAGGTGGGATATCCTATCTTAGCCATGCAGAACATGCACATACAATTAGGGACATAAAACTGTTTTGATGATTTACATCATCATCCTTCTCAGTATTATCGTCATCATAACCACCACCATAATCCACATCTTTATCTCCACCTCCATCATCGTCATCACCATCATCGTTAACATCGCTCCACTTATCATCATCGTCATCAAATGGTTTCGGGAAGGGGGGGGGGGGGGGGGGGGTTAGGGGTGTAGGAGTGAATGCTGGACAGTGGGGGGTCTGGATATAGCTTTTGTTGTTGTTGTTGTTGTTGATGATATTGTTGTTGTTTGGGGACATTTTGTGTGTTTTCTTAATAACAATTTTGTTGACAGATGCATAACAGATTTATTATAAAACGACATTTCTAGCAAAATTCGAAGTTAAGGAAAAACGTAGTGCAAGATGATTTTAATTTCTTTTTTTCTCACAATGCATAAGAAAACAAAACACAGGTGTATATTGACTGTTTATTAGACAGCAAGAGATACACTGATCAGCATATGGCAAGATTAAGTGAATAATGAGCATTGTTTTTGAGTAACTAATAACAGACAGGGTAACACCCTAACCGCATCAGCAGTAACAACTACAACACCAAATTAACACGCCTCCTCGTCGAAATACAAACTGCAGCTCCAGCGTTTTAGTGAATTCTTTTTTATAATGAAAATACCTTGGTTCGAAACCTAAAACTTCTGAGTATATGACTCGTGTCCTCGAGGAAGTTAGAACTGTCAAATAAGTGGGCCATGAATATCATATTCTAAAACAATCCTTGCTTAAAAACAACTTCATTGGTCAGAATGCCAATTATGACGATACATTGCAAAGTAAGACTGAAAGGTCTCATCCCTGTTCAAAAACTGATGTAAAATTTCTCCCATTAAAAACAGGTACGTAAGATATACACAGCTCTGACGGAAAAAAAGGATAAAGGTATGCAATGAAACATCATAAATCAGTATTTTCCAGTCGTGTATTCCTTTCAGAAATAGTCAATCCCCTTAAAGAGATGTTCAAAAGATTTTTAGCTAAAACAATCTGAAAAGCCTTTTTAAAAAGAACACTCTGAAGAGTGTATTTTGCGTTGGTCAACTAATAACAAAACGAGACACCCCCCCCCCCCCCCACCCCACCCCTAAAGAAGAAAGAAAAAACCATGCTTGGTTTGTTGCAGACTAAAGGAGTTTCTAGGAGAATAAACAAATAGTAAATCAATACTTTCTCCTCAATGAGAACTGTATACGAGCACAACAAAACGTAGTCATCATCGCAAGAGTTTCATGCATTTTCGCTTCAAAAATCGAAAGTCATCTTTCATAATTTGATATATGCAGTTACGTCATAATTCTTATCTTAAACCCCTTACCAAAAGTATAACCGAATCACTTTTCACTTGTCAATGTACACATTAAGTTACTCCTATGTACGTACAGCTATACACACAAACGTGCGTTTGTACACACATACGAGGAGAGAGAGAGAGAGAGAGAGAGAGAGAGAGAGAGAGAGAGAGAGAGAGAGAGAGAGAGAGAGTGAGAGAGAGAGAGTGAGAGAGAGAGAGTGAAAAAAGCCACGTAACACACGAAGATAACTGCAAATACACGTACGCATTGAGTAAAAATGTCAACAGTTACCTTCGAGATGACACACACATCAAGAAATCTCTGAAAAAGGTTGTACTGAAAAACAACAGAGAGGTAAGTATCACATTTGGGTTTCCCTCATGCCCACAAAGTCAATTCCTCATGCCTCGGCTTGAATACAGAAAGAGTACTTGCATATAACTATCCACTGTCAAAAACATCGCATCTTATTACGGGTCTGCATGTTTCATTTACTTGCCATGACTACTTCCTCTGTGGTAAATTGCATGACTGCAAATGACAATTGTTTATGAAAGAAATTGCACACCCCTTAGTTAAACTGTACATGTCTATACACATTCTAATAGAGCCACTCAGTAACAACATTCGCAGCGTATACCTTCTCGGTAATACTGCTTCACCTGAGAGGAAAATACAGACATGAAGTATATTGCAAACTTTATCAAGCATTTGCAATATCAATCTCAAAGAACACGTTCTCAGAAACACCACGTGCAGCGGACAAGAGGGCAGCTTGGTATATAACTTAGAGTGGCACTGTAACAGTTCCAGACTCGCAGCTCATTGAGGAGATGTACACTGCAGTACAGGACAGTGGAAATGTGTAAAAGGAGGATGCTAATCTCCCAGTCCTAATTTGGAGTGATGGTACATATAGAATTGACAAGTTCGACACGTTTAAAGAGTTCGTAAGACAGCATGTGGTTACGTAAGCGAAAACTGCACTTCAGAAAAAACGTCATTTTGTCTCGAAGCTATGATTTTTGCGCACAGGAATCGCGAGAGGTGAAGTTGAGAAGGAAGAGAAACAGAATGACAGTTGGATAGAAAATGTCATCAAAACGAAATGCAGTCAGTAAAAATATACGTACTCTTCGAAGCAGACTGCGAACTCTAAACAAGAGCCTTAAAAGCTGTACGAAAAATCTTCGGTTTTACACATGGCAGCAAATGCGGTTATTTCATAACATGGCAGTAATGACATTTGTAAGATGAGCACCTTGTATGTATAGCAGCTATCAACTCCTAAGCAGATAACCACGTGCACAGGTTTTTCTATTCAGCCAGTTATTCTCATGAGTAGAGTATGTCAATACGTGCTCTCTCGGTAAGCACTGCAGAGATGGTCCCACTTCTCCCCAAAACTGAATCTCTTCAGCGAAAAGGAGCTGGAAGCTCAGTGGTGTTGCGCTGACCCCCTTTCCGTTGGTGCACAGCTGGTTCGAAATGCATAACGATGACATGGTTATGGCACAAGGCTCAAGCGTCGAAACTGCACACAACAAAACAAGGTATGTCCAAGCCAGGCCTAGCAGCAGGACAGCGTGCAAATATTGTTTCAGATTAAAAGAATAACCACGCTTCCAGTCTTTTGTGAAGACGACCTTACTTGTTCCACATTCACTTTCCCTCTCAATCCATTCGTCATGTTAATCTAAAGTTTTCTTTTCCAAAAAGCCCCCTCCCTTCATGACTACTTAAACAGATGTCCTCAGTTTTCGACTCCTTGCGAAAGTTAAATCTGAGAGTTCTTTCACCGTTAGGGAAAGACTGCATCACCGCACAACAACTGAAAGATGTGAAGGAGTGCTTCGCTTTGACATAAACAGAGTTATCACTCCTTGCAAACCCCCTCGATATTGTCCATAGGACTGGCTTTACACACTATACGAATGCAAACACTAACCACATCAACAGTGTTCCACACACTGTCTTCATGCAGGTAGGTGCTCTCCAAGGCGTAGTCAGAAAGTCGGGGGTGCGTCTATGCAAAGATGCACAAGTGAGGAAATCACAGTCACGAGGTTCAGGACCTCCATAGTCACAGCTGTCCCTTGCCTGAGGCTTAAATATCTTGTCGAACTGTAAAAAAGGTCAAAACAGCGAACTAACACTGGTCACGGGTCTCTCTTTGTGGTTCGCGACGTCACATTTCTGAGTCGCGTTTTTAAACGGTCGTAACCTCAGCAACCGACTAAATGTTTTCCTATTCACACTCTCCTAAAATCCGTCCGATGGATGCTGTTCCAAAGAAGAACTTATCCTTCAAACGAGAAAATGAAGTAAAGTGTCTTTAAAAATCACGACTACACCATCCATGGAGTTTTTTCCTACACTCCTTTCAATTTCACGGCTTGCATTTCCATCTACAAAAAAGCCATTCCTCTTACGAGACGACGAAAACATTATTCCAACAAAACATTTCCTTCAATCCCAGCGCTTTTCCATAACTTCCAGTCAAGTCTCGAGTTTAATTCGTCCTTTGCCTAGTCTACACGTGGTCAGTTCTGTCCACTCGTTCCTGACTGACGGAGGAGTTACCTCCCCTGAAAACCACGCCGTCCTGAGTCACGTGATCCCCTTTCGGCCTCTTGCCGCTTTTCCGGCCCGTGACGTCACTTCCGGCACTTTCGCTTCGCTTCACGTGACCCTTCTTGGGTTTCCAGCCACTTTTCCCGACCTTGACGTCACTTGTCCCTTTGAAGCTACTGAATCTGGTCGGTCTGCTGTCTCCCATGACGACATGGCTGTCTGCGCAGGACACGTCAGAATGGAGTATGAGGTCACTGGGCTGGTAGTGGGGCAGCAAGCCGCCGCTCCCTCCACCAGGGTAGAAGTGCATGTGCGAATCCTCCATGCCAGGGTGGTAGGTGTACATGGGGTGGTGGATCAGTCCGTGGTCGATCGCGCTGGAGCTGTAGAAGCCTCCCGCTACAACGGGTCCCGGAGGAGCATCCCCGCCGCAGAAACAACCGTCGTCGGAGAACACGTATCCCCGACACACGTCCTCCCCGTCCTCGCCTTCCTCATCGTCCCCAAGTCTCATCGTCTTCTCCTGGAGCAGGGGGGAACTGGGAGCAGGGGGAGGAGGGGGTACGGGAGGGACGGCCCTCAGGGGGTACGTGCCCTGCCTGCTCAATCGAGAGAGGGTGGCGTGGGGAACGGGGTGCCCTCCGTGCACGTACTGCACGTGGGTGCTGGGAATCGGGCTCGCCTGCATGGGGGGTGCAGAAGGAATGGCCCTGGGGTTTCCGTGGCAGCCCAGGGAGACTGCAGGAGGGAAGGACTGGATGCCAGGTACGCCTTTCCCCACCTCCGCTGCGAGGCCCAACTGGGGCGACGTCTGCACGTGTCGCACGCTCAGCACGGGCGAGTCGCGCGGCGGGGGCGGAACTGGCGGCATGCTGGGTATGGGTGGTACATGCAGTAGGGCGCGCTGTCCCCCGGGGAGGGCGGTAGGGGGGCCGATCTCCTCGTAGTGGCCTGAGGACCCCCCGGTGCCGTTGTAGACCGACCCCCCACCCGATTCCAGACTCTGGTAGACGCCGCTGTGGGACACGGGCACCTCGTAGTCCTCGCCGTGACCCAGCACGCGCGCCGCGATCTCCATGCTGCCACCGTCGTGCGCGCGGTTCACGTGTCCGTTCTGCCGCGGTGGTTTGGGCGGCGCATCCTGGCCCACTGCAAGAGACGGGGCGGTGAACGTGACGTTGGTGCATGGTGAGACAGTGATGCGAGAGACGTAGGTATGGATGTGATAAGGACAGGGACATTGCTAAAGGTAAAGCGTGTAGAGGAGTAAAAGGGGTTCCTGTGAGGGCTGAGCTGGAAATTTGTGAAAGCTAACTTTGGCGCGTTCATCCACAGCCTGGTTGCATGCTCCCTAGGGAGTTGAGATGGTGTTGGGGAGATAAAAAGAGGTAGTCCGATGAGCAGGGCGTAAATGTGTGCAGTATGAGCATCCATCAACTGGTGGAAAAGCCGCAACGTAAAGACGATATTTACCTTTACAATTACAGTTAGCTTTTGTGTTCATAGCGTTGTGGTCATCACTGCCGTCATCGTCGCATTCATCGAGATCAACATCGGCATCACTGTCGTTGGCGTCTACGTCGTCATCGTAAGCATCATTGTACCTTCTCGTCAAATGAAGCATGACTTTGCTATGAGGTAAACTTTGCTTGCTAATTGCTCTAAGGATCTTATTCTCATCAGTTGTCTGGGTGAATTAGTTTCAATAGGAGCTCCTAGTTGATTCAAAGCCTGAGATTTTTGTTTCTTTTTCTGTGATTCATCTTTTTTAGAATAGGAAGGGACACATTTGTGGAATGTCAATCAATGGAATGTATCAAAAGCTTTACTTACCTTTTCAGAAAGTAAACGATAGTTTTACAGAGATCGTATTTCATGGTTAACCAAACAAAACTGCACGTACAACATATTAAAGAGGAACATGCTTTATCAATGAACTCGAAGTCATAAGTGTTAACCCCACCCCCCACCCCTTCCCTATGGAAAGTTCCCGAGGAGAGACAAAAGACACCGGGGACCATACCTCCAGGCCTGTAGACCCTATCACTGGATACGTCTGGCAGGGCGTAGTAGATTTTCTCCCAGAACCAGGGGTCGCCGTAGCGCACGTAGGTGCGTGTCTTGAGGTAGAGCTTGAGGGGTCCGCTCATCTTGGCCTCGTTGATCTCGTCCATCAACACCAGCAGCAGTCGGTTGCGCCGCTCCTCCAACACCTGTGCAGGTAAACAATGGGAGGGGCGTTGGAGTTTTCAAGGATAAAGAGAAAATTGTTTGATTTTGTGTTGCAACCCGTCATGCAAATATGCATGCTCATACTGGAATGTGCTGTTACAATGGTAAGAATGTTACAATTATTTATCAGATTTATTGTTTTTTGTTGTTGTTTTTGGGGGTTTTCTTTTTGAGGGGGTGGGGGGGATGATGGGGTTTTAACACAAAAATGCTGGATTTGGTATCGCAACTAGTCATGCTGCTTATCTGCGCGCTCAGCAGCGCTTTTCCTTCACTGGTCATCACGCAAAGCTAGTAGTAGTAACAGCTCTAGCATCGTCTCGACTCCTCAGAAAACATAAAACAAGGTCATTGATTAACGTCTATGAAAACATTTCTCGACCTATCATGCCAGCCGTACTATGCACCACATTTTACCCTCACCTGTGGAGCAACAACAGGAATGAGTTTTCATCGCGATGGTACACAGTCCGTTTTACATAAACCCGTCTTGGTCACGGATCAATCTGATCAATTCTTTGCTGAGAGCTTACAAAAGACACGTTTGGAAAAATCCCCGCTCCACGGGAAGTTATCCCGCACACGCGACTGACACAGTTGTCCGGTACGCCATGTTTTGTTTGGTAAGGTGTAGTATGGTTGAAAGCACTTATACCACCGCGAATCACTCTGCGCACCCGTGAGAGCTAAAATATCATAACGCACACAGAAAGAGGCACATGCACGCACGCACGCGCGCGTCCGCACACACACACACACACACACACACACACACACGCGCGCGCACGTAGCACTTGTGCACACACACATACACCACACACACACACACATACACTTTTACACACACACTCGTACACACACACACACACGTACACACGCGCGCGCGCACGAAAACACACACGCACTTGTGTACACACACCTCACACACACACACACACACTCGTATACACGCACATAAACACACAAACACACGCACGCACATACTCGTATACACACACAAACACAAACACACACACACAGACACACACACACACACACACACACACACACACACACACACGCACACACACACACACACACACACACACACACACACCCAGGCAATCTCAGTCACACACACACACACCCCTCACACACACACCACACACACACACACCCTACACCCCACACACACACCCCACACACCCCCACACATACACCCCCACCCCCACCCCCACCCCCACACCCCACCCACCCCCCCACCCCCCACACACACACATCCCACACACACACACATCTCACACACACATCACACACACACCACACAAACACACACACACACACACACACACACACACCACACACACACACACACACACACACACACACACACCACAAACACCACACACACACATCACACATCACACATACACACACACACAACACACACACACACACACATCACACACTCATCACACACACACACACACATCACACACACACACATCACACACACATCACACACACATCACACACACACACGCATCACACACACACATCACACACACATCACACACACACATCACACACACACATCACACCCACACATCACACCCACATATCACACACACATCACACACACAGCACACACACATGACACACACATCATACAAACATCATACACACATCATACACACATCATTCAAACATCACACACATCACACACACACATCACACGCACATCACACACACATCACACACACACATCACACACACACATCACACACATCACACAAACATCATACACACATAACACACACATCACACACACATCACACACACATCATACACACATCACACACACATCACACACACATCACACACACATCATACACACACATCACACACACATACACACATCATACACACACCATACACACATCATACACACATCACACACACACATCATACACACATCATACACACACCATACACACACCATGCACACGCAAACATCCCACCTGCTGGTGCGCAGTATCGAACTCGAATCGACACCACTCGTCGTCGAGAAAATTGTTGGAGAGGACCAGGATGACGCGCTTGGAGGAGTGCAGGCACTGGACAACGGCCTCTGCGATGGAGGCACCCACTGGGAAGTCCCGGTCATGGAGACACAGCTTGTAGCTCTTCTCTCCCTTCTCAAGCTGGGGCACCAGTTCGCGAAACACGAACTCTTCCTCCTTGGGGTCCTTGTTGCTGAAGACGACAGACGGCAGACGTACTATTAGTTGTGTTTTTGTTTTTTAAGTCTTCTATACTCAGGTAGCTGCAGTTTTTGAAGGGAACAGATGTGTAGCTTTGAAAAAAAGAACATTGCGTTGTGGGGGGAAAAAATTCTACTCGAGGATTTCTATTGGATGATATTTTTTAAGCGACGACGCGTTGGTGCCAAATCAGACAGCGAGCGTCCATTTGGGTCAATTTTTTTCACTCTTGAGGCTCTGACATTTTCTGATTGCAGGACCACTTTTTCATCCTAAATGCATTTGTCTGGGTTATTTACTGCTGAAAAGTAATTTAACCCTTGTAGTAGTATTGTGCCTAAAAGTTCAACATGACAAAAACTAGTGATTACGGTAATCTGACCGACCCTACTTTTTTCTACCAACCCTAAACTTTTTTCCAATTGTGGAGAGAAAAAAGACTAAAAAAATGACCTGCGTGCTGTTCCATCTTCCCTGCCCTGCGGGCACAGGGAATCCACTATTTATGTTTTTTTAAAGCATTCTTACTGAAAGAGAAACGTGATTTATGTTAAGTCATGCCTCTTCTATTAAAAGATTTATCTTTTAAAATAAATGCTCAGGCATGTCTTTTTTGGCCATGCTACCGAAGCACACTTTTTTGGCCTTGAATGAAACTCACTCTCTCTCTCTCTCTCTCTCTCTCTCTCTCTCTGTCTCTCTGTCTCTCTCTCTCTCTCTCTCTCTCTCACACACACACACACACACACAGAGATCATCTCCACACATGTGTCTTACCTGTACGAGATGTAAGCATCGTACAGACGGTTCTCATCCCCGTTACTGGCGGACTTGCACCGCCAGCCGAACTTGGTGAAGCACCAGATCTGCATGAAGTCCTTCTGCCAGTACAGGAGGCCAAATGCCACAATGATGAGCACACTGACAGCGGCCACGGCTGAGAGAGCCAGCACGTGCACCTCTTTGTCCCTGACCTTTACACTTTCCACTGTGAAGTTCACCAGCTGGGTTTCATTGTGTCCGCACAAGGCGTCATTGATGTCAGCCAAAGGCGTTTTCATCGCCGATTGGTCAGGGGTCTCCTGACACGTGATTTCCCTGGCGTCAGGTATGACGCGAGGATGGGAGTATATGAACTCCTTGAACTGACACACGAAACTGGCGTTGCACGTCCACGGGTTGCCCGACAGCTGAACTCTGGTGTCCGCGTTTCGGATAGACATGTTCTTCAGCATGCCCACGTTGGGGTACTCCAGCCTGTTCCTCGTGAGGGACAGGATCGTCATGTGGATCAGGCGCTCAAACGTGTCGTCCTCGATGAAGCCGATCAGATTCTTCTGGAGGTAGAGCTCCTGAATCCCCTCCATGCCTTTGAAAGAGTCCACCGACAGCGACGTGATGTAGTTGCTCTCCAGGTGCAGAACGCGCAAGCCCTTCAGCCCAATGAAGCTTCCTTCCTCGACCACGTAGAGGCTGGAGTCGTTGAGGAAGAGAACCTCCATGGAGGAGAGTCCCAGGAAGGTCAGTCTGGCCAAGGACGTCAAGTTGTTGCCATCCAGGTACAGCTCCGTAGCTCCTGTGGGAAGGGCGGCGGGGACGTTGGTGAAGTTCCTTCCCTCGCACCTGACGCGGTGAGTGGGGAGGGTCTCGTCCCCGATGAGACACTGGCACCCCGAGGGACAGACGTACTTGCAGTGGCAGTGGGAGAACTGGCAGCAGGGACAGTTCTTGGTGCACTTCTCCTGGTAGTAACACAGGAAGTCCGCTCTGGGCAGTCGCAGCAGCTGCGAGTGCCGACCATAGATGTCCTTGCAGAACAGCATGACGAGGCCCTGTGGAGGAGGAGGGGAAGCGGGATTGAAGCGGATACGTTGCACAAAAGAAAACATAACAGATGCCTTGTAGAGAGACGCAGTTGGTGGCTGGTTAGCGTTACTGAAGGAAGCGGGATCAATGTGTGTGTGTGTGTGTGTGTGTGTGTGTGTGTGTGTGTGTGAGAGAGAGAGAGAGAAGAGAGAGAGAGAGAGAGAGAGAGTGAGAGTGAGAGTGAGAGCGTGAGAGTGAGAGAGAGAAACAGAGACAGAGACACAGAGAGAGACAGAGAGACAGAGAGAGGCAGAGAGAGAGAGACAGAAAGAGGAAGAGAGAGAGAGAGAGAGAGAGAGAGAGAGAGAGAGAGAGAGAGAGAGAGAGACAGAGAGACAGAGAGAGACAGAGAGACAGAGAGACAGAGAGCCTACCTGAAAGTCTGGCAGAGCAATGGCGTTGTCCTGCAGGTTGCCCTGACTCCAGTCCTTCAGCCAGCCCAGGTTGCAGTCACAGCGCCACTTGTTGCCCACCAGGAAAAAGTCAGGCCGAGGTGAGGCCTTGCTGGACACCTGCAGTGACAACGACAACAATGGGGAGGACGGCCAGGACGGCGAGGACAATGACGAGGACTATTAAAGGGATCACAAAAGACGATAAGTACGATGACCATAATCCCGCTGACGAACAAGACGACGTGGATGACCGCAAACGAATGTGCTGCCATCGCTGTCTCTTTGGTGCAGATTACTTCAGTGCTGCCAGCTTATTCCAAGGCGAAGATTGCTGATAGGAAATGATGATATATGAGGGATCTTTCTACCTTCAACACACTTCCAGACTATTGGGGAAAAGATCCCTAGGGTGCCAATGCTGGATATTTGTAATGTGAAAATGAATAACAGATGCATGAATGACAAATCACATTAATGAATGGATGAAAGAACGAACGAATAAATAAACGAACGAACGAACGAATGAATGAAAAGCGAACCAATCCATGACTATCAAACAAATGGATTTATAGTCACTCTCCTTCCCGAACACTCGTTCCACCAGAACTGCCCTACCTCCAGAGCGATCATCAGCAGTGACGTCAGGTTGTTGTTCTGCAGGTCCACACGCTTCAGCTGACTCATGGTTTTGAAGGTGAAGGGCGAGATGTAGCTGATGTCATTGTGGGAGAGGTCGATGATCTCCAGGAAGTCTGGCAGATGACCTCTGTAGATGTTGACGATGCGGTTGCCCCGGGCAAGCAGGTGGCGGATGGACAGCGAGCGCAGGGCGAAACCCAGCTCATCCAGGACGTTGTGCTCGATGTTGAGGTACTCCAGCTCCGCCAAGCCGTCGAAGGCAGTGTCCGACAGCTCCATGATCTCGTTGTAGGCGAAGTTGACCATCTTCAGGCTGGCGCACTTGTGAAGGGCGTGGGCGGGAATGGCCTTGATCCTGTTGTGCTTCAGGGACAGCGTCCGCAGGTTCAGCAGCGACAGGAAGCACTCGGGGTTGATCTCCGTGATGTTGTTGTTGTCGGCGTAGAGGAAGCTCAAGGAGGACAGCGTCTCGAACTTGGGAAGTTTCTCCAGCGCGTTCCTGGACAGGTTCAGCATCGACAGCGAGTCCAAGCCCTCAAACGTTTCGTCCGCGATGAACGACAGACTGTTCTGGCTCAAGTCCAGGGATTCCAGCTTCCTCAGCCCCGAGAAGGCGCTCACGTCCACTGCAAGGATCTGGTTTCGGGACAGATCCAGCCTCTGCAGCGAGAACTGACTGTTGAAGGACATCCGGGGAACCATCCGCAGCGTGTTGTTGGACAGGTTCAACTCCACCAGGTCAAACTGCTCGCGGAACCGCGTCAGGGTGGAGATCTGGTTGGAGGAGAGGTTGAGGAACTTGAGCATGCGAAGCTGGGCCAGAGCGGGCTCGTCCACCCTGGTGAGGAGGTTCCCCTGTAAGTACAGAGCCTCGAGGTTCCGCAGCTTGGCAATCTCCTCCCAGATGCTGTCGTTGGCGTTGACGGTATGAAAGTCCAGGTGCACGAGGTTGCGGAGCCCCGAGATGAGGCCCTTGGGTAGGTCCACGAAGCTGTTCATGGAGAGTCCCAGCAACCTCATCTCCAAGCAGTCGGTCAGCAGATGGCTGTGCAGGTGGATCAGCGAGTTGTTGGTCAGGTCCAGCCACCTGGGTGAGAGAGAAATAAAAGAGGTGAGATGAGTCTCCCTGGATAGTAGTTCTAGAACACTCCAGGAAAAGTTTAAGCAATGAAGGGATTTACACATCTTAGGAGAAAGGACATTGTCATACTGCACTACTATATTGCAGCTATGCTTTAAATGGAGATACTGATCAAGTGTCTGTGACAATACTGATTAAGAAATTTTCATATCAAAATTTCTTTGCATCAAAGAAAATTGGCGTATTTGATAGACTATTTTCCAGTAACACAATACGAAACATTTTGGCGCTCATCAGAAGACTGTCCCTCTGTCAGTTCACCTGCCCCCATTCCCCTCATTGTATCCTTCTTTTCACTCTCAACCTCTCCTCTTTCTCTTTTCCCCTCTCTCTTATATCCCCCTCTCCCCCTCATCTCTCTCACTCTCTCTCTCACTCTCCCCCCTCATCTCACTCTCACCCTCTCTCTCTCTCACTCTCTCCCTCTCACTCTCTCACTCTCACCCTCTCTCACTATATCTCACTATCTCACTCTCTCTCACTCTTTCTCTCACTCTCTCTTTCTCACTCTCTCTCACTCTCTCTCTCACTCTTTCTCTCACTCTCTCTCATTCTCTCTCTCACTCTCTCTCTCCTCTCTCTTTGTCTCTCTCTCTCTCTCTCTCTCTCTCTCTTATCTCATATCTCTCTTCACTCATATCTCTCTCATTCTCTCTCTTCTCTCATATATCTATCTCCTCTCATATCTCTCTCTCGCTCTTCTCTCATTTATCTCATTCTCTCTTCTTTCATATATCTCTCTTTCATCTCTCATCTCTCTCTCTCTCTCTCTCTCACACACACACACACACACATACTTACACACACTTACACACGCACACACTCACTCTCACACGCACACACACGTACACACACGCGCACGCACACGCATACGCACACGCACACACACACACACACACACACACACTCCTCCTTACTGCAGCCTAGGCAGGTCACGGAAGGCTGTGGGTTCTATCCTGCTGATGGTCTGGTCCGATGCGGACAGACGCGTCAGGTTGGGGAAGCTGCGGCCCAAATTGGCGGGAAGGTAGGCCAGGCGGTTGGCTGTGACGTCAAAGACCTCCAGACGCGAGAGTGCCGCATCTCCCTCGCAGAGGATGCCCGCGTGTTCCGCAGACACGATCTGATTGAAGGATATGTTGTAGGTCCGCAGATCCTTCGCTCCGCATATAAAGGGAATGTATTTGATTCTGAAAACAGGACAAACAGGATGGCATTTATTGATATGATTTGATCAAATGTGTGTGTGTGTGAGAGAGAGAGAGAGAGAGAGAGAGAGAGAGACAGAGAGAGAGAGAAAGAGATAGAGAAGTAGAGAGAGAAAGAGAGAAATAGAGAGACAGAAAAAGAGACAGACAGAGAGAGACAGAGAAAGAGAGAGAGACAGAGAAAGAGAGAGAGACAGAGACAGAGAGACAGAGAAAGAGACAGAGAAATAGAGAGAAAGAAATAGAGAGAGAAAAAGAGACAGAGACAGAGAGAGAGAGAGAGAGAGAGAGAGAGAGAGAGAGAGAGAGAGAGAGAGAGAGAGAGAGATGAGTCGGATGAAAATTATACGGGCTGTGCTGAGCAATTAAACCTAAATGAACGCTTCCATTTTATTTTTGACTCACATGCGAAGCAAAAGTGAGTCTATGTACTGAGCCGTGTCGTCCGTCCGTCCGGGCGTCCGTCCGGGCGTCCGTCCGTAAAAAACTTAAACGTTGGATTTTTCTCGGAGACTATTAAGTCTATCAACACCAAATGTGGCATGATGGTGTATGATGACAAGGCCTCAAAAAACATACATAGTGACTTGACCTTGCTTCAAGGTCAAGGTCACAGGAGCCATAAATGTGGTCTCAAAAACAGTCATTTTTCACATTTTCCCAATTTTCTCCCACGTTATTAAGAATGGCGACCTTAGCTACAAGTGGTATATAGGTCAAAGCAAGCCCTATCTTTTGATACCAGTTTGGTTGACCTTGCTTCAAGGTCAAGGTCACAGGAGCTCTTCAAAGTTGGATTGTATACATATTTTGAAGTGACCTTGACCCTGAACTATGGAAGATAACTGTTTCAAACTTAATAATTATGTGGGGCACATGTTATACTTTCATCATGAGACACATTTGGTCACATATCATCAAGGTCAAGGTCACTTTGACCCTTATGAAATGTGACCAAAATGGGGTAGTGAACCACTAAAAGTGACTATATCTCATGGTAGAAAGTGCCAATAAGCACCATTGTGCTTCCTATGTCTTGAATTAACAGCTTTGTGTTGTCATTCCTTTCTTCCCTTTCCCTTTTCCTTCCCCTTCTTTTTCTCCCCCCCCATTTCCCTCCCTTTTTTCTCTCTTCTTTTCTTTTTCCTTCCTCTTCCTCTTTCATTTCCTCTCACTTCCATTCAGACTTCTATTCTTTTCTGCCCCTGCTCCCCCACGACTCTGCGCCTTCACGGCCACCTAAGTATCACACTAGACAACAACAAATGTGCTCCCCTCCTCCTCTTTCTCGACCACACATCGTATCTCTCCCGCTGCCACCACTTCCCTTGTGGCTCCCTCCCCGTATTTGCAGTTCCCTCTTTATTTTCTCCCCCCCCCCCTTTTTCCCCCCCCTTCCTCATCCCTTTCCTCCCCTTCCTTGTTCCTCTTTTTTCCCCTCCTTTCCCCCCCCCTCTTTCCCCCGGCCCTCAACACCTTTCTCCGGGTATTTCTGTAATGACTCTCTCGTTCCCTTCCCCCCCCCAACCACCCTTATCCGCAAATTCGAAGGTTAGGCCATACAAAAGCACCGACCGCACGCGACGTCAGATGAGACGACAGACAGCACACCCGGAACACAAGATCTGGCGTAACGGAGTTGTATGAGTCCATGCAAAAGCACCTCCACGTCTATAGTACGCCGCCCCTGCAGGTGGTGAGGAAGCGAGAGACGACGTGTGGATGGACCGAAATCCGCCCAGACGAAGACACACCCAGCCGCATGCACACACGACGTCAGGGGACACCACAAGGGCACGAAAGGGCCGTCAGTCCTTGGA
>JAWQFJ010004635.1:172500-180000 GCA_034096865.1 Theodoxus fluviatilis | reverse complement strand
GGGCGCAGACTGAAGACACCCACTGACACTGAGCGCAGATTACCTATCTGCACCCTCACCCAGCACAGCAGTCTCCCAGCACACCTGGCCGACTGACTGCCAGTGAAAGTCAGTACTGTCCCTGGACTCTGACCAGACAACTGGTCATCCACACCACAACGCGTCAACACACAGGAATGCAAGGACTCTGTGTCACGCACTTGGGCAGAGGCTCGGGGGGGAGGGAGGGGGAGAGGAGTTAGGGGTGGGGCCAGGTGTGTTGGGAGCGGTATTACAGGCGGGTGTCAGCGGACAACCGATGGAGAGAAAAGCGGCAGGTATTTCAACAGCTGGAGCGGACGATCAAGAAATAAATGCCAGGAAGAGCGGATACAACCCACACTGCGAACGGGAAGGGAGGGGACATTAAGGGCGAAAGAGGTCGAAGGTAAACAGTAGGGGATATCGAGGGGAACTGACGGGTGGGGCCAGGAATGGCTGACGAGGGATTAGTGGCAAAGGGTCAAGGGAAACAGCGCAGACTGAGGAAGGGGCCCCGGATACAAAGGAAGAAATGCACCAGAAACGATCATCCATGCTGCAAAGAGGTGGAGACGTGGCCGTAGATAATGGAGGGGAAGTGGGAGTGGGGATCAAGCGGATATGGGAGCTGGCCACAGAGAATGGGGAAGTTAGGTGGGTGGGGATGGGGGTGTCGAGTGTGGAACGTGGGTGATTGAAAGGGAGGTCAAAATGGCCAGAGCACGGGTATGCAAGGGGAAAGCCAAGACAAACTGCTGTTGTCATGAGAACTTCTCCTTACAACCTGTTCCCCCTTTCAAATTCCACTCCGCACTAAATCTCTTCCCTCCATTCCCCACCCCCACCCCTCCATCCACCACCCTAACCACCACCCCAACCCCCGGTTTTGTCAGTTTCTTCTAATCCACTCGCTATTCCTCTTCCGGGCGAATACTTATGGTACTTCCTCCTATATCATATCAGATCAGTATCTTCGGACAAAGCTAGCAAGCTCTGCTTACTGACATGTCTATGAAAAAATGATATTGAAAAAGTTTTTCGACCTACCAACTTTAATTTGCCATGCGTTATGCTTAATATACAAGCAGTTTAGCATGAGCTGTTTTAAGTATGATGCGTTACCTGTGCGAGTTGTCAAGAACAACACTGCATGTTTTATATCCTGTAACGTTAAATTGTGTGGTACATCTGTGATTGCGTATTAAATGTCGTATAGATATAATTTTGTCTAGTGTATATCAACAAAATTTAAAAGAATGACGTTGTTTTGCCTAAATCACCATACCATATCTGAAAAAAGTATACACTCTTCCATTCGTTCTTCCGTTAATAATTCAGTTGTTCGTTCATTCTGTCACCTAACTCACTCCTTTTCGTGCTTCACTCCCGCCAACTTCCAATCACCCCCTCCGCCCAGACAACTTCGAAATCCCCTTCCTCCTGTTGTGGTAGTGCAAGGGGACTAATGCTACAGAGCAAGATTTATGTTGTCGCTGACCGCGACAGGCGGCCATCTTGAGGGACAATGGTCTCTCTTTGACCATACAGCACGACAAGGGAAAGCCTGCGTTAAGCCGTCATAAGAGTTAGAGATGTTGCCTCGCATACACTTTTCCAGCCGTGCCTTCACTGTGCTGGAGGCTGACTGAGACGGACACAAGGCGCTCTTGATTTGCTTTAGTTTCGAGAATTATTTTGGAAGACCTTTGCGGGGGAAAGACGCTTTGAGTTGGAAGCGATCACTACAATTCTGTAAAGAGTTTACGTGGCATCCGACAAAAAGCCATTCTTCTCAGAGTATTCTTTCTCTGTCCTGATATATTTCTGAAGTCCGATCAACTAGTCCCATGTTTCAGCCACGTCCATTCCCATGGTCAAATGCATCTCAGGGGCTTCTAGGGAATGGCCAATTTGAAATGACCATGCCAGCCAATTTGCACAAATATGAGACCGACGGCTGGGTGACGAAAAAATCGAGCACGATGACAGATTTGTCTATGTGTTTCTTCAAAGGAGAGGATAATTTTCTGAATATAGCAGGTCCTTCCTTCACATAATGAGTCACCCAAATAAATACGCGAATTCTCGAATACAGAGGCGTATACCCACGGTATTTCAGAGGAAGGTGTTGATGGCAATTTGATGGACATGGCCGACTTCCAAGACAGTGGCTCTCTAATCCTCGATGCTGGATAAGGGAGGGATATCATTTCTAAACACTGAGCCTTATGATAAGACAACCCCTCCCGTAACCTCCAAACCTTTCAGCTGAAGTCCCCCACGGTCTCCAGGTTGCTTTCATCCTGCTCTTAGTCTTACTAACGACATTCCTATCGAGATCTGCACCTCCCCTCCTCCTCAGGCCGCTTCATTTTAAACCCCTGCGGCACTGGTGATCTGTAATCAGTCACAAACTTTACGCTCAATCTGGAATCTCCATCCAGGCAACGCCAAAATCAGACGGACACATTCCACGCTTGAAAGTGCCCACGATCCACTCAGTTTCATCGAAACCAAGCCGAACTCGATAGGGGCGGGACAGCGCATAACAGACTAGTCATGCACGGGTTGACTCATTCGAAATAGCTTCCAAAGTTGGCCGCAACACTTTCAGGCTCAGAGTTTCAAGTGGCCGATAAGCTTGCCGCGTCCATTTCAGTGCTGAATCCCCCCGCATGGCAGTCGTCAGCAAGGTTTTAGAGTAGCATCGTAGCAGAAAGGGCGACGCAATAGAAACTAGGCAGAGAAATCGTGAAACTAGAGAATCAACGAGCGCATTATATAGTCCATCATTGTCTCTACATGAAATTTCGTCGGCAGTGATCCCATCTGAAAAAAGTACATCCTGAATAAAACCTTCGACTTTTCCCTTGATTACAATTAGTGAGAGGTTGAGTGCTGCACAAACACTTAAGATCTTTGTCTCGGGTTTTCTTTATATCAGACAGGCTTTGACACGAAGACTGCGGTAGGCTACAGAGGAAAAAAAACCGACCGGTTGCAGAATTTCTGCAGAGGATCAAAGACATTCCCAGCTGGCAGGAGGAGAAAACATCTTGCAACGAAGCAGACAAAAAGTGGCGAAGTTGCCTTCTTCAGCTCGGAAACCCTAAAAATGTATGGGATTAAGGACGTGACAGCTCAACAGATAATTCATTTACACTCAGGGGCGTGCACCACCTGAATCATTATGGAAGGCATCGACTTCTCACCGCAAACAATTTGTACCCCGTATATAGCATGGAGCCAGACCTCGTTGAAAGCTTTATCATGCACCCCTCTGGCGGCAAAACATCAACAGCCAGGTAAGAAGTGCCAGCAGCTCACAGAAACGTGCAGGCAGACCTATCATCGAAGAAACGTCATGCCGCTTTCTCCCTGCATGAAGCCCCCTGTGGGTGGGGGGTCAGAACCGACCCATCGCGTCTACCTACGCGATCTGTACGAGGCGAACAGTTGGGGACATCGGGACTCGATGTACGCTTACCATATTCTAGTGATTTTTGTCCTCAGTGGCTTTACATACCCTACAAATGCTCGTAGGCCCTATAAATCCACCCATCATCCCTGCGTGAAAGCTATATGCAAAGATGCATGCGCTAGGAGACCAAGATTCCTCTATAAAAACTAAACGTCACTTGAAAGAAGAACCGCCCGATGACGTATTGCAACTAGCTTCATCCAATCCCCGAGTATCACTATTTGGGCCCTGTAAATCATGACGCACACAGTCTCCACGCCAAAACCGTGGCACTCATCTCTTTCTCACAGTCTTAAAGTAGCCTTCTCCGTATGGGAATACCCCGAGAGCACTCCGTCCCAGAAATCTAGTTGGGGTCTCCCCAAGCCAATCTTCTCCCTGGAAGAGAGAGCATCCTTCGGGAAGACGGTAATTTTCTCCCATGTCGTCTCCTCCTCACGTTTGCTTGTTTTCTGCGAGGGACTTCCCCTTGGGGAGGGAGCGGGGCAGGGAGCCGCTTTTCAGAGATCACGGCCAGCATGGCTCTCCCGTTCCAGGAGGACAAAAACCTCTAGCGGCCCTGGACTGGCCAGACCCATCTCCTCTCGCCAGAGGTCTGTGTAGTTGGCCCAGGTTTCGTGTGTGGCGGGGCGGGACAATTTCCGTGGTCGTGGATCTTCCTTCTTTCCAGTGTTGTCCTCGACCCGACTCCCCCAATCTGCAGCCTCATCGAGGGACCGACATTGGGGCTGAATGCAGTCTTGCCCTGTTCGTCATTTCCGGTCCTCGATCTTCCCTTCTCACGTAGGGCGTGTGCACAGATTTGTCAAGGGCGATGGACTTCACCGAGTCGGGTCTAGAACAAGCCGACGTCTGACCTATCTCGCCCCGTCGCCGAAAGGGTGTCTTCATTTGAACTTGTGGGGGCGCCGACTCATTTGGCGCATACTTCGCATGTCAGATCTTCCCCAATCGAAGTTTCTTCTTCGTGCGCGCTACATGTGCGCCGGTGATATTTGCATACAGATTACCCACATAAGGATGTAAAGGCTGTAACATAACTCGTTTGCGTAAAATGTTCAAAAATGGGTTCGTCTTTGGAATAACGATATCAGTGTACGAAATGAGTGGGAAAAGTACACTGGTTTTTAAACTATGCAAGATACACAAGGTACTCTACGATCCTCGCTTGTGTGGATTTACGAGGATTTTTGTGGCAAGAGTCCACAAGTAAAACCACTTTGGCTCAGGCTATTAAGAATACTCTATGTGCACTTCCTTGTTCCCGCGTCAATCTATCTGGAGTCAGTTTTTTGTTGTTGCACCTTATCAACACATAGGCATTCTCACGCCCGTCACGTATGCGACAACTACTTTCCATATAGAACATTAATATTTTCTACTTCGAAAATACTTGGATTCAACTTCTACAATACAACGCGTGATTCTATTTGTTGTTGTTGTTGATACAACCATCTACACCAGTATGAAATAGCGCAGACAATTCCCGATACAAGTGAATTGTTCAGAAAGGTATTAGTCTTCGTCCCCCCCCCCCCCCTCCCCCTCCCCCCCAAATCTTCCATTGCGTTTCCATTGTTTATTATTATTTATATTTTCCCTTCTCTTTTTATCGCATTCTCTCCTTCCCTTCCCTCCTCTCTCGCTTCCGCCTCCTTCCCTTCCTCTCTTCGCTCCCATGTCACAAGGTCTTCAAACCACCTCATGTCACAAGGTCTTCAAACCTCCCCATGTCACAAGGTCTTCAAACCGCCCCATGTCACAAGGTCTTCAAACCGCCCCGTGTCACAAGGTCTTCAAACCGCCCCGTGTCACAAGGTCTTCAAACCGCCCCGTGTCACAAGGTCTTCAAACCGCCCCATGTCACGTACGCCAAGCTACGCGCGTATCCTCTCTACATAAGGCAACGTGGATCAAGTAGACTTTACCCTGTCATCAGGGGCCGTACTGCAACGGCAGGTATGTGGGAGTAGAGCTTTGAGGAGAAAACTGATGGAAAGATTGGACAGAGACAGACACACATCAACAGGCATGACGCATGTGCATAGATTACTAAAGGACGGTGAATTATAGCAACATGACAGATAGAGGTTAAGAATACTTATGGACGAAGAATGAGAAACTGAAGAACACAGATAAGGCACATTGCGCAGGCAGTTACACAGGAAGGCACGAGTAAACTGAAACATGACTCGTACGTACATACACAAGCATACACATAATTATATGCATGTGTTAACAGTTAACCATACAGTTAACCACCTGCTTGTGTATTATTAGCAACACAAGCCTCATACCTCTAATGAAGCTTTCACAAATCCTGAATAACTCACATAAACAGCTCTCCACAAGACACTAAGCACATATTGAGCCATTACTGCAGGGAAAACGAAGTAATCAAATTTGTAACTAGACTTTTCCCTGGACGCCAAAGACAAGAGCAGACAAGAGCGCTAAGAACAAAGAACAGTGAAGTACGCTTTCCCAACAATACATTTATTCATCCTGCCATAGGCATGCCGTCACTGCCTCATTTGGGGTCTCCAAGCCTTCTTACACGAGAGTTCTCATCCCCAGACAAAACAAAGACGTTGCTCTCTGCCTCCTTCTCTGGCAAGCTGGGACCTCTCGTTGCGATAACGTTGTTGAACGTGAGATAATGGAGGAGCCTACTTCAGCACTCACCCTTTCAACCTCAATCCACCTTATCGGGGGACATTCTTATATTCTTTCCTACCGCCCTGCATTGCAGTCTCCTTTTTTGTGGACCCTGACCTTTCTCCACGACCAGCCAGTCTCTTACTTCAAATCCGCCCGCAAACAATGCTTTTAGCCCCGACAAGCTAATCAGATCCCGTGCCAATCTCCTTGACAAGTTCTTCTATATCTTCTGCAGGCCGTCAGAGCACTGTCCGAAATATCGTTACCTCATATTAGATTTCGCAAAGATTCCCGCCCAGACAGAACTCTTCTTTTTGTCTCGGATCCCCATCCGGGGTTTTATCGGTAAAGGGAGGTAACGCACTCCAGGCCTTGCACCAAGAGCACGTAACTCTGCCGAGCTCTCTCCATTTTGAGCTGCAATGCTTTATTCTGTCTTTATAAACAACACGAAAAATAGACAAATATTTTACATATTAGAATCCTTTGCTTTATCCTCTTATTTTCCCTCGCAACACTGATCTTCACACACTATATGTGCACGTTAAACACAAATACGCGTGCGCAAACACACACGCACGCACGCACGCACACACACACACACACACACACGCAAGCACTGACTCACGCACAAACACACGCGCACGCAAACACACACACACGCACACATAAGCAGGCATAAACACACATGCACACTCAAGAACACATAAACTTGAAAAGAGAGAGAGAAAAAGAAAGAAACAGAGAGAGATAGAGAGAGAGAGAGAGAGAGAGAGAGAGAGAGAGAGAGAGAGAGAGAGAGAGAGAGAAAGGGAGAGAAAGTCAGCGATAGAAACAACAGACAGAGAGACAGATGAGATACAGAAGAAGCAATCAGAATAACACTAACATTAAAAGTATCAGAACACACAGAGCATTACTAAACTTTCTCACTTTAAGTACAATCACTCTCGCGCAACTATCCCACAAAGTCCATTAGTTTCTAGAGAACAGCTCCGTCCAAAGCTAGACAGACGAGCGACTCATTGCAGTGACAGTGAAGCATCGCCACCAGCATTCACCATCGGCCTGCTCAGACCTACACGGGAAGGGGAGGGGACCTCTTTTCCGGGGTCAACTTTAGGACCCGGCACCGGCGTCCCCATACCGTTAGTTCGTTTGACTCTCCCCTGGTGCCCACGTCGGTCCATCGATTCCCCTTCGAGCTAGAGACACTAAAGGTCAAGCGACACGTACTTTTAAACTAAAAGTGGGGTGGAGAAGCATTTCAAGGTTTTTTTCCGACATACCTTCTCAATCTCTGACATTCTTATATGGCGATGAACATGTGGCGGTGG
>JAWQFJ010004635.1:162500-165000 GCA_034096865.1 Theodoxus fluviatilis | reverse complement strand
TGACCGAGCAGTTTTAAGTGAACAAATCCAGGCAGTTGCTGCTCTATTTCTTTTTTGGTCAAGTTCTCTCTTTTGTCCCTAGAAATCTCTACGAAAAGTGTGGAGAGAAAGGCACAGATCCGTGTCAACGGAAGACTGCTGAGGGGCCCTGTACATCCGTTTCCAGACCCCAAAACAGTTCTTTCTCTGGCGCAGTCGAAACCGATAGGGAAAGATAAATTGCCCCCCGTCAAGATCGATACAAAGAGAGTTAACTGGATTCAAGCGGCCTGCGGAGGCTTCACATTGTAGAGCGTTTGGAAGTGATATTGAAAACGATCAACTCGCTCTGTCTAAATTGATTTCCAGACACGGGAAAGTGGCACTACCTGAAGAATGCAGCTCTTTACTTTCGACTCGATCAAGTGGGAGTCTGAAAAACCGCTAGCTCAATTCTTCAATTGCAATTTAAATGAAATTGGATAAAAGGAACACGAAAATTCACTTAAGTTCGGAGGTATGAGGAACGATGGATTTAACTACGGACTTTCGAAATATAATTTTCGGAGATGGAAATATCCTTCGTTTTTTCTTCAGCAGTTTTGACTGCGTTTGACAGGCAGATGTCACAAGAGTTGCTACGCAGAAAGCGAAAAAGTTTATCGATTACAGCAAAAATTAGATTTATAGTTTCAATGATCATCTGCGTTCTTGAGTGATTGAACTGTTTAGCTGAAAATATCATCGGTATGTTACAGACTTTGACGACATTGTGACTTCACATCTTCACACCAGAGGGCGCGGGCACTTCACACAAGTTGCAGTACGCGCAGGCAGCTCGCCCTTGGAGGTCACTTCCGGGGCGGTGTTTGAATTCGATGCGTCACTTCCTCCATTGCGTCAACCGTGCCAGGCGTGTCAAGTAAGTTAGTGCAAGATGCAGCTGAGCGGGTCGATGGATGGATGGATGGATGGATGGATGGATGGATGGATGGATGGATGGATGGATGGATGGATGGATGGATGGATGGATGGATGGATGGATGGATGGATGGATGGATGGATGGATGGATGGATGGATGGATAGATGGATGGATGGATGGATGGATGGATGGATGGATGGATGGATGGATGGATGGATGGATGGATGGATGGATGGATGGATAGATGGATGGATGGATGGTGTTTTACGGCCCATCAGCCTTTGTAGGCTATATAAGGCCATTAAGCAGGAAAATCACTTGAACAGTATAGAGTAAACGTAAATCAAGTCACGGTGTCCCTAGTTATTCGCCTCTTACGAATCGCGTAGGGAGACGCGGTGGGTCAATTCTTACCCCGAACCCACAGGGGGATGAGCGGGTCGGTGTTCAGTAGCTTAACATTAGGAATGAATGAATGAACGAACGAATGAATGGAGTTTTACGGCTTACGAGCTGTTGTAAGTCATATATCACTAAAATTACTACAGCTGCTTGGCGGAAAAGTAAGCCAAGCCAGAATTCCCTAAGTCATTCGCGTCTTACTAATCGCGTAGGGAGACCCAGTGAGTCTATTCTCATCTCCACCCATCCCTCTTCTTCAATTTCATACACATTTCTCAGACTTAAGTTGCAGGGCTCGTACTCATTATGTGAAAGGACACTGTCTTCTAATTACAATGTTGTTCTCGTTTCATTCACCCTCTTGCGGTCACTCCCTGTCATTTGGAACTGTTCAAATCTTCTCTCATTCCACTGTTGATGAAATGATGGGGCGTCACAAGGGTCTTGGTGCAAAATAAAGTCGTGTGAGTTGAACTCTCTTTTCCCAGTCGGTTTTTAGTATGCCCTTTAATTTCTATCATAAAGTTTCCAGCCACAGTTGTCGGAATTCTCATATAAAGTGACACGCAGAGAGAGCCGAGATCACTAGTTACAATCTAGCTTTTGAGACGTTCATCTTCTTGCGGTCATTTCCTGTCACTCTTTAAATTATCTATCTCACTACTGTTGTCGGATTGCTAGGGTGTATCCAATGGTTTCGTCCGAGGCGCCGTCGCGTTGGTTTGAAGTACGATTTACAGACGGTGTCCGGTGGAACTAGATACCCATTAATTTTGTTTAAAGGAAAGTTCAGGCCAATGTGGTAGGAATCTCGATATAATATGATAGGACTGTGATTACAAAATACATTGTAGTTCGCGCGTCGTTTGCTCGCTTGTACTTATTCCCACTTTGAAAAGTAGAAATATTCTATCCCTCTTCCGTTGAAGGTGTGGTAATAATTCGCCTTCACGACTAGAAGACTATGTTGCAAGGTGTTTCAAAGCAAACTTGTCACTATCTCAATTATGTTCTTAGCCATATAGGAAATGCGAGGGAGACAGCACAAAATGAAGGTACAATTTTTAAAATGAAAGCATACTACTTTTCAAGAAACAAATCTGATCATTCTTTTCCATGCTCTTTTTCACGATCTTCGGATAAACTGTTTCGGTTCGCTCCAGTTTGGTGACAATCAAAATGTCTCTGGGTCACGT
>JAWQFJ010004635.1:140000-157500 GCA_034096865.1 Theodoxus fluviatilis | reverse complement strand
GAGAGGCAGAGACAGATAGAGAACGGAACTGAAATTTAATCGTAGGCCGACTTCCCATTTGAATAAATCACAACATATTGCATTCACAAGAATGCCTTTTCAATTTGATCAGCGTTCTACATCGTTTTGCGTTAAGCATTCAAGGTGTATTCCTGATATACTCAGGGTCTCTCATTTTCATGGCATGGTAGATGTACACAGAGAGAGAGAGAGAGAGAGAGAGAGAGAGAGAGAGAGAGAGAGAGAGAGAGAGAGACGTTTTGTGTCGCAAATCCACTCGAAAAGACGTCAGAGTAACGACATTAATGGAAAGTTAGCTGACGATTGCAAGTTGCTTTATCTACGATGAAATGTATTGACCCGTCCACAGCCACGCCCCTTTCTCGCTGTAGCTCGCGTGGTATCACATGCAGGCGGCAAAATGGCTTCCACGCAAACGCCGACTGACTCGTTGCGTTGTATTCCGGACAGCATTTGTGTCTCATTTTTGCCAGACAGTGAGAAGATTTCTCAGACTGTGATAGACAGGGGTATGAATAAATACTACTCATGTTATTTAGACGAAATTAAGATCTATGAGCAAGAGGATTCAACGGTGGAGGTGACAGCTCGGGAAGTTGCATTGATGAGAAAGAAATTTACCAACCACGCTCGATTCGAAGACTTGATCGAGACAGGGGTGAACCTTTGCTCTTCGCTTACGTTGGATGGGATATATTCTGTTCTAATTTTTACCAGACAGTGAGAAGATTTCTCAGACTGTGATAGACAGGGGTATGAATAAATACTACTCATGTTATTTAGACGAAATTAAGATCTATGAGCAAGAGGATTCAACGGTGGAGGTGACAGCTTGGGAAGTTGCATTGATGAGAAAGAAATTTACCAACCACGCTCGATTCGAAGACTTGATCGAGACAGGGGTGAACCTTTGCTCTTCGCTTACGTTGGATGGGTTATATTCTGTTCTAATCCTGAAGCTTTGTATAACCATGCTCTACCCAAAATCTCAGAACTACCATCACGACAGACAAGCGGTGTGATGAGATGGTAAGGTACATAAGCATCATCCTCGCAATGAAGCGTTACTGTACGTCTATCCTCACTCAAACCTCACGCTACCTCCCACAATTTGCTTCTTGAAGCCTAGAAATGAATAAACTTATGTTAAACAACAGTAATGTTAAATTTTAAATGCAGATCTGAGACTCACCCCCGCGCAGACTTCTTTGTTTTTATCAAGCCGGTTGAGATTTAGCTGATCGTGTGGCCGGCAGCACGCCTTGATTCACGCCATTGCATCGGCTCTTCTGCTTTTTACATAGGGAAATTGATGCAATTTGCCTCCTACTATTTTATCGGGATATCGTTGATCACCAGAGCATGTGCCCCACTGGCAGTGAACAACCATTTTGTTGTGGTTGTGCGATAGGCTAGAACCGAAGCGAAAACGCGTGATAGAGTCAAAGAGACGCTGGTTCCAGACAGTGCCGCATTTGTGATACCAGTGTGAGCCAGAGAAGTCTGCGCTAAAAATAGACTAGTTCCGCGCCAGCGATTGGCTAAGCCCAGCGACCACGTGGGCCGTGTGGATGGGTCTATAGCTGTGCTCCTTCATCTCTTGAAGGACACAGTCAACAATGATCTTTTGAGATATATTATTTTTAAGTCATGGAAATAATATATGATACACAAGATTTACTTCCAGAAAAATCAGATGGATGCAGATTTGCAAAGATTCACTATGCATGAGGAGTGTTTGTGTGCTCTTTTTACATATGAGTAACTCGTGCAAAACCCAGTTCAGCATTGATAACAAGGAAAAGAGCAAACTTGTGCACCAAAGAAACTCATTAAAAAAACGCAGTACCAAAATGCATATAATATCTACGTTTACAGGCTCTTATACGTCTAAATACCTCCTTCCTGAGACACCGAAAGAGTACACGTTAATCAGTCTTTGCAGGGGAATAAACTAAGGACATAAAAAAAGCCAAGCCAGCCTTGACGACATCCGGGAAAGAAGATCTCATTGATTTTCCCTTGCATCACAACCCACTACCTCCTCTGTGAGGCAGCATAGCAACATGGCATGGTCTTCCTGGCGTACCGAGGCAACCCGCTCTTTCCCTTCAGTCTTCGTCGCGTTCTTCAGGCTCCAACCAGTCTGCGATTGCTTGGGGCGCGCCAGCGGCGAGTGAAAACTCTCCACGCTGCCACGGCACGGCCAGAGCAAGGACAAATGGACCACAACTGCAGCTCTCCCTATTACTGAGTTTTTGGGAAGAAAAAAACACCGGGCGGCATATTTCTGCGGGTCCCGCAAGATTTCCCCCGGGGATAAGCGGCCAGAACTGCAACAAGCTTCCGGTTCAGCCATTTTGGACAGTGTCATGAATTACAGCCTCACCTTGGCGTCGTTCTGGAGACATATCCCGGCGTCAAGGGAATTAGTGACCCCTAAAGAAGTTAAACAAGAAAGCAAGTGGTTAGTTTTAAGGCAATCAACGACAGTAGAGTTAATAGATGTTGTTGCCAGTCTTGCTGCTGCGGTCTCTTCTTTACTATTTCTTACATCCTTATATGAGTGGTGGACTCGTCTGCCCCCCTTTCCTCCGCCTCCCCCCTTATACCATCTCCCCATCCCCCACTCTGAACACCGAGTATAAGGACCTGCGATATTCACTTCAGAAGTTCCGCCAATAATCTGGCCTTGAAAGTGCAGCAATATATCCTCTAATCTCAAAAGCTGCATCAGAAAGCATCGCTCCGCAGATAGGCGTAACAACTTATAGGGTGACGGGAGTGCAGCGAAAGGCTAAAAACTTAATTCTGACACATCTCGATGGTGCCTAAATCTTCTATTAATGATGGTTGTTTGAACTTAAAGGAAGGTACCCTCGAGGACTTCGAGAGGAAAATAAATCAAGGGTTTTTTGCGACAGCAGACACTTAGCACAGCATAAATCCTGATGCTTTTAACTGCGTCAAAACAGTATTATGTCGGTGAGCTTAACCCTTTTCTGACAGACATCGCCAACTGAAAGCAGCAGATTCTGTCTGGGGTTGCCAACTCTTTAAACATGAAAAACAAAACTTGGGTGGTTTGAGAAAATTGTCATTAAACTCTCTTGTCTGAGTGTCAATCATCATGAAACTTTAGGATACAACAGATGATGATTATTGCTTCCTTCTATGGTTTTTACGTGTTTGTGCTGGTGGGGGTTCGGCCTAAACGACAGTACTATTACCCGTCAGAAAAAGAGATAAAGTCGAAGAACCTTCGACATTTTGCTTGAAAACAGACTGAATGAGATCTTATAACGACGGTGACAAAGGCTACCGACTTTTCGTGGCCACGGCGAATTCCAAGCTTCTTTGCTTTGGCTCGTGCTGCTTAAAATATATGAATGCAGTATACTACAGAGAAATTCCATACCAGACGAAGTGGCTTGATTAACCTGCAGTGTAAGAAGCTTCATGAGGACCAGACAGCTCCAGAACGCCAACAATCCCTTGTGAGTCTGGGTAAGGACATCGGGGTTATTGCGTTGTGGTCAGATAAGGAAGGAGGTCAGCGTGTCGTGTTCCACTTGGTGTTTCAGCTGCCCCTACAGAGACTGAGATTTCATGTGGAAGGCGCTGACCCAAATAAGTGCGAGACAGGTAAAAGGAAAAATAATACAATTAGGAAGCGAGTCTTCAAGAGCTGTCTCGCTTAGGGTCCTTGGCTCCGTTTTCTCATGTCTTGCTGTTTCCTTGTCGTGGGTAAACACATCTGCATTTCAGTAGCAGGAACCAAGTAAACATGAGCGAAGAAACAGGCAACCAAACAGACTACAACTGTTACAACTGAAACACATGTGGAACTATGCCATTAGATGAAATTAAGCCGCCTGTCACAACGACAGTTCACTCATCCCGAGACACCCCAAATGTTTTTCATTTATCTATCCATCTATCCCATCTTACCATCCATCTATATATTCATCCATCTATCATCCATCTATCCATCCATTCTATTTATATTTTTTTCCATTTTTTTCAGCTTGTCTTAACATTAACTCCTGGAGCAACCTCCATCCCCACTTCCCACCAGTAACTTCATCTCCACGCCAGTTCTCTTACGACAACGGCAGTCAGGACCTTGCCTTTTAAACAACAGCATGAGCTATCTTGTAAGACGGACCTGTCGCTTAAAAGAAAATTGTGTTGTTTTTTTAGACGCACAAAAGCAATGAAAATATGTTCAAACTGCACGTTTTATTTGAAATAAATAATTTTTTCCTTTCTTTTTTTCTAATAAAAAAGTGAAAATTTGCATATGAAGCTGAATTGTGAGCTCGCTTTCGGCACGGAATGAGAGGAGTGGGTCGCGTGACTTGATTTTGTGACGAGTACATTACTAGTTCGACGTAGTGCATTCAAAGTGATGCGTAATACGTCACTAGTGTGACGTAGTACGTTCAAAGTGGGACGTAGTACGTTCAAAGTGGGACGTAGTACGTTCAAAGTGGGACGTAGTACGTTCAAAGTGTGACGTAGTACGTTCAAAGTGTGACGTAGTATGCAAGCGCCTTGGTGTCCAGAGATCGGAAAGTGTTTAACAGTAGTCAGAGTTTTCAAGTATGTTGTATTACAAAACAATAATCCACGAATATTGTATCCAAAACATCCCTGAACTTAGCATTTTTCTTTGAATATCTGAGCAGACCAAGAGACTTTGATCTCAACTAAAACAACTACGGAAACTGAAGTGGCTGCTTCGTCATCATCAACACCCCTGGACCGAAAATAGGAACTAGTCAAGTAAGACAGACTTTGTCAAAGTGGTGTGGTCTAGCGGTCAGCACGCCCAAGGGACGTGACACGCGCTGACTTTGGGAGCAGTCCTCGGTTGCAACCACCCCTTGCTGTCATGTACGTATATATATAGAATGCTGCAACCAGAGGTGCAAGAACCCCTAACATGAACTTCAGATGAATTTCGTGAATGCGACAATATGGGCGATGAATTTTTGTACATCATTGGAACTATTCTTACTCAGTGGCTCATTTGGCATTTCATTTCATCTGTGCACACACTCGCACTCACACACATGAAACGTAGATGCACATGCGTCTGCAAATAGACTAATTCATTCAAACACATACACACGCTTGCACACACGAAAAGGGCAAAATATCAAAATCCCCCCCCCTTTTACTTACTTTCTCCCTCCCTCCCTCCCTCCCTCCCTCTCTCTCTCTCTCTCTCTCTCTCTCTCTCTCTCTCTCTCTCTCTCTCTCTCTCTCTCTCTCTCTCTCTCCCACTCTCTCCCCCCCCCCCCCCCCCCCCTCTCTCTCTCCCACCCTCTCTCTTCTTTCTCTCTCTCTTTCCCTCTCTCTCTCTCTCTCTCTCTCTCTCTCTCTCTCTCTCTCTCCCTCTCTTCCTTTCTCTTCCCCCCCCCCTCCATCTCTCTCTCTCTCTCTCTTCTCTCTCTCTCTCTCTCTTTCCCTCTCTCTCTCTCTTTCTCTCTCTTCCTTTCTCTCTCCCCCCCTCCATCTCTCTCTCTCTCTCTCTCTCTCTCTCTCTCTCGTCTCGTCCAGGCACGGAGCCCAACATTTGCAGGGGTGGGCGGCATCGCGAACACCGAGGGCGGGCGGAGGGAGAGAGGCGTAGAGATTGGGTGTCGTTGGCCATGAAATGGGGGCGTCAAGGCGGAAGAAGTATTTTAGGGGCGAAGCAAGGGGAGGAATTTTTAAGAACTCTTCCCGACCCCATCCGAGGCGTTGCCTCCGCCGCTCTCTTCCGTTCCTCCTCGCCGTAATAGCTCATCGCCCGCCATTGCTACAAGAAGTCCCTGGTGGCGAGGGCCGAAGCGACTTTTTACACGCAGAGTTGCCTGCCCCTGCATTCATCAAGTGCCAGGTGGCGACACGGAAAAAGCCCCCGGGTGGAATCCCTCTCCCGTTTGTCAGAAGAAATGTTTGGGTTTCCAATTTCGCGGCTTGTCCCTTCTTCCCGCGTCTGCTGTCCCCAGAGAGCGGGAGGGTGTTAGGAATGGGTCGCTGTGGGCTCTGCGGGGCTTTACGGCTCCGTGGCTGCGTCAAGAGAGGACGCAAAGGGGACAGTGAGAGATGCTTCCTGCAGGAAGCGCTGAAAAGGGACTGAGAAATGTAGGTGGTGGCTTTTTTTCAAGAGTCGCGGCTGGCATCAATAAGACATGATAGGTTTGGCAATAGCTGAGGTAGTTTTTTTCCTGCTAGTATGAAATAACCGGAATTGGAGAAAGAAAGAGAGAGAGAGAGAGAGAGAGAGAGAGAGAGAGAGAGAGAGAGACAGAGAGACAGAGAGAGACAGAGAGAGTCAGAGAGAGACAGAGAGAGACAGAGAGACAGAGAGAGAGAGAGAGAGAGAGAAGAGACAGAGAGAGACAGAGAGAGAGAGACAAAGAGAGAGCTGAAAGCGACTGGCAATGAGCGTGTCTGCACATTCACATTCACCAGATGAAAAAAAGTAATGCGTGTGCAGTTTCAGTGGTTAAGCGTGTGTGCGTGTGCTTATGCATGTTTATGCGCGTTTACATGAGTTTCTGCACGACTATGCGAGTGTGTCCTTGTGTGTTTGCATATGTGCCGGAACCTGCGTGGCCTTGGAGGACACCGCGTGTGAACTTCGGACTGTGCCGTGATTAGACATTGACGTCAGTCTTTTCTTTAGATTTAGTGTGGATCACGTGGAGGTCGTCTTTGGACGCTGATTGGACACAAATTATACCGACCCCCCCCCCCCCCCCCCCCTCCCCCCAAAATGAAAGAGCTAGAATGTTGAATATAAAACCCGTACAAGCAAAAACCCTGCGCACTCGCGCTCCTCCTTCCCTTCCCCGACTAGACACTGTAGATAAGTATTCCTTTTCCATGGGGTGATCCATGGGAAAGAGGTCTGTTCCTTCTATTTTTAATTCTTAAATGAGAGCTGCTAAGTTGGTTTATTGTTTTATCATTAAATTCCTTTTTTAAAGTTCAGCCAAGGTTTCCTTCTTATTTTTTATATTTACGTTTAGTGACCCTTTACAAGCCCAAAAACAGCGTGTAACACGTGGATTCTCGCCTCTAAATGAGACACGCGAGTTCGCACAAATCCTACCACAGAACTGACCAGATATACAGCAAAACCTATTAAAGTTACACATGCACTTTACTTTTCAACTGCAAGAGTGAACAATAGGTCACCAAGATGAAAGCAGTTTCAAATGAGTTACTGGGCGTTATAGACATGGGAATAAGGCAGGCTGAGAAAACAAAGGTAAGGAGGGAAAAACATGAAAAAGATAACACTACACAAAGCACCCTCAGCCAAAAAGAAACTCGAGGGCAGAGACGATGCATGTCAAAAGCCATAGGAACTGTGGATCCGTCACTCAACACCTCGACCCCAAGTTTACCCAAGTCTCTACAACCTCACCCAATCCTGACTGCAGCACCGAGAACACCTGACGGCACCAGATAGCATCGCATGCTGAGTGCCCTCTAAACGGAAAGTCCTCCAAGACCCCCAGACCTGCGCCTCTGCCAGCAAGAGTTACGTGACAGGCGGTGGATCGGGTTTGCTTACTCGAGCAGCCTTCCGACTCCTCCTCTCCTCATCCTCCCATTTTCGCAGCCTCCGCAGCCCTCCCGGACAAGACATACCGTCACGCCGAGGCGCGTATCGCATGGAGGACGACCCCCGAGACAGATGGCAGGATGAACGTGAGCTGTGTACACAGCTAAGCATCCCTGAGATGCCGATGTTCAGGGTCAGCGCAGGCCAAACGGCTGCCAAAAGCTGTTCGGGAACTGTCGTACGGAGACGAGCGAGGTGAGTGGTCGTGATGGGTAAACACTGGTTTGAGAGAAATTCTGGGTGTGGTGTGGTGTGGTGTGCATGTGGTGTGGTGTGGGTTGGTGCTGTGTGGTGTGGTGTGGTGTGCGGTGTTGTGTTGTGTGGTGTAGTGTGTTGTGGTGTAGTGTGGTGTGCATGTGGTGTGGTGTGCATGTGGTGTGGTGTGGAGTTGTGTGGTGTGCATGTGGTGTGGTGTGGTTTGGTGTTGTGTAGTGTGGTGTGGTGTTGTGTAGTGTGGTGTGGTGTTGTGTGGTGTATTGTTGTGTGGTGTGTTGTTGTGTGGTGTGCATGTGGTGTGGTGTGGTTGGCATGTGGTGTGGTGTGATGTGGTGTGGTGTGGTGTGGTGTGGTGTATTGTTGTGTGGTGTGTTGTTGTGTGATGTGCATGTGGTGTGGTGTGGTGCTGCATGTGGTGTGGTGTGGTGCTGCATGTGGTGTGGTGTGCATGTGGTGTGGTGCTGCATGTGGTGTGGTGTGGTGCTGCATGTGGTGTGGTGTGGTGCTGCATGTGGTGTGGTGTGCATGTGGTGTGCATGTGATGTGGTGTGGTGTGTGCGTGTGTGCGTGTGTGTGTGTGTGTGTGTGTGTGTGAGTGTGTGTGTGCCTGTGTGTGTGTGCTTGCGTGCTCGCGTTCATAATTTATGTGTGTGCACGTGCCTCCGTGTTTGCTTGTGCATCTCTGCATAAGTACACAAGTGTCCGTGTGTGCTTGATCATGCTTTATGGAAAAAAGAAGTAGATATGCCTTTTCACATCCTAAAATTTCAGTACGTGCACACAGTATATATATCCATTCATGTTCGGCATACAATCCACGCATCTGTCCTGCGTGACAGGAAAGCAAAGCTAGAGTGTTCTGGGTGAAACGGTTGTATCTACAAGACAAACAACTGCAGGTCCCCCACTCTGTATTTCTCACCCACTCACAGCCAGCTGCACAAGGCAGAGTTCCATGACTGGTCACACTCCTCTTGGCATGCAAGCCACTGAGGACCAGGGAAGTAACCTCTAAGAGACATTCGAAAACCGTGTTTTTCTCAGAGTGCTTCTTCTCGGTCCTACGAGAAAGCAGTCCACCATCTTGTGTCTCCTGAGGCTTAGAGGAAGAAATGACGCAGGCAAGTCTCTGATGACATGGAGGCCGCGCTCATTCTACAGGGACTCACGGCTGTCGCCCAATTTCTTTTGTTCCAAAACTTCCTCCACTTATTCTCATCTTTTTTCGCCTTCTTTTTTCCCTGGGCTCCTCTACGAACATGTGAACTCATCTGCACTGACGTCGACTTCACAATTTTCATCTGGCAGAATAGGGTCAGGGCTGAGTTTTTTTCTCTCTGTGGCTGCGTGTGCGTGCAGGAATTGAAAATTGCACTCGGAAAAATGTCGACGTTGGAGAGGATGCTACAGAGCACAGCGCACAGACGGACACCCACATTTTTGCTGCAGTCAGAACTTGTCATATTTCTCGGAAATTTTCGTCACCATCCTTCGAGCAGGGGCGTCGGGAAAAGAGTTTCTGTCACGTCCTAATATCCACTACATTTCTCCCCTCTGACAAAAGGTGACAAATATTTCGTGGCGCTGGCAACGGCAGGCTTTCAGGGGACATCCGAGTTTTTTTGCTGCCTTCAAAGGCAGAGAAAATATGATTTTCGTCGAGCCAGCATTTTAAGGGCGTGAATTATGGATGCCATCTTCACACTGCAAGTGAGACAGCGATGCCGTATTACGCAGATGGTCGGTCTTTGCAAAAGCTCCGTTTTCACTCTGTAATGGTAAGGTTTCGACACGGATTTATTCGTCTCTCACCATACACAAACTCTAACAGCCAGTTAAGCCGTTGTGCTCAGTCGCACTATGTACTGGAAATTCATCATTCATCGACGATATCTCGTCCAAAGAGTGGCAGAATCTTCAGTGCGTCCCCGCTTTTTTTTTTCACTGCATGCGTGTGTACTTACTTTTGAATACGTAAGCATCTCAAACGCATTACGTTGTCCAAACTGCCATAAGTTTTCACGTGTCCCTGGGATCTTTCGTGGATTTAAAGTGAGTAAAGAGGGTTGGGAGTGATTCTGAATTTGGGGAAGTGTGTGTGTGTGTGTGTGTGTGTGCGTGCGTTCGTGCGTGCATGCGTGTGTGTGTGTACGTGTGTGTGTGTTTGTGTGTGTATGTGTGTACGTGTGTATGTGTGTGTGCTTGTGTGTGTGTGTGTTTGTGTGTGTGTGCGTATGTGTGTGTTTGTGTGTGTATGTGTGTGTGTGTGTGTTTGTGTTTGTATGTGTGTGTACGTGTGTGTGTATGTGTGTGTACGTGTGTGTGTGTGCGTGTTTGTGTGTACGTGTGTGCGTATGTGTGTGTTTGTGTATGTGTTAGTGTGTGTATGTGTATGTTTGTGTATGTGTTAGTGTATGTGTGTGTGTGTGTGTGTGTGTGTGTGTGTGTGTGTGTGTGTGTGTGTGAGGGCAGACCGAGATGGGTTTCAGAAGGCGAATATGCACAGGCAATGTCATCAACCGGATGCGAAACTTCATTGCCATACGAGAGCAGAAGAGAAGATGGACAATGGAATGAATGCACAAGAAATGAGAGTAGAGAGTAGAGGAAGTGTGAATAAGAAGATGGAGGTGGGGAAGTGGGGGGTGGGGGTGGGGGGTAGGGGGTGGGGGGTGGGGGAGAGAGATAGTAGGATAAGCGGGGGCGGAGGGGGGGGGGGGCACGGGGGGGTGTTTTATAGACGCCAGGAAAGGCAAGATCTTGCGAGGAATAGGCCGGTGTCAGCATGAGTCAACAAGATAAAAGCAGACACAAAGGCAGACACAAAGGCAGACACAAAGGCAGACACAAAGGCAGACACAAAGGCAGACACAAAGGCAGACACAAAGGCAGACACAAAGGCAGACACAAAGGCAGACACAAAAGCAGACACAAAGGCAGACACAAAGGCAGACACAAAGGCAGACACAAAGGCAGACACAAAGGCAGACACAAAGGCAGACACAAAGGCAGACACAAAGGCAGACACAAAGGCAGACACAAAGGCAGACACAGAGGCAGACACAAAGGCAGACACAAAGGCAGACACCACAGACAGACAGACAGACAGACACACAGACAGACAGACACAGACAGACACAGACAGACACACAGACAGACAGACAACAGACAGACAGACACAGACAGACACAGACAGACAACAGACAGACAACAGACAACAGACACACAGACACACAGACAGACACAGGCAGACACAGACAGACAGACACACAGACAGACACACAGACAGACACACAGACAGACACAGACAGACACAGACAGACAAACACAGACAAACACAGACACAGAGACAGACACAAAGGCAGACACAAAGGCAGACACAAAGGCAGACAAATGTTACCACATGTTGACACCGGCCTAGGCCTCGCAAGACTTCGCGTCTAGGCAACGCGGCCTAGTTACGTTCTCTAACATGTGCACGCACAAAAGACACATTTTCAGGAGAATGGGAAGGCGGAGGACTAAGAGAAAAAGGAACTGCAATACCAGAAATAAAATAATGGTGATAAAAAAAACCTGACGACAGTACAGCCGGATCATAGCCAAGTTCCTCTCCAACCCAACAAAGGCGCAAACAACCTCCAGCAATGATATGACTATGGAGAGAGGAAAGGGTATAGCCCCGAGCGCGGCCTAGAATCATCAGAAAGCAGCAACCACTGAATAATTCAGACGCAGGGGTCTGTGGCGCTGTAGTGGGCAGGACTGGCTGAAAGGCGGTGACCCAGGCGAAACCCTACAGCACCGGAGGAGACGTCCCTTCTCACACGAAGCCAAGGACTCGGGGTGCCTAAGTGTGTACGTCGGAAGTGGCGGACAGCAAAACGGCGCCAAGACGTCGGTCACCAACCCAGACGCTTCGTGCCCCGTGTGGCGCCTGCAGCCCAGCGGTGAGGCAGGCGGTCAAGGCGAAACGAAAAGGGGCGGTGGTTCGGGAAGATGGTGGAGCCGTAGCGTCTGCTGCAAGGGTGCATCGTGTGTAAAGGCCTCTCTCGTTGCCAGGCTTTCCTTCACTGTTGTCTGGTTAGGGAAAAGTGTTGCGTCTTTCCTCGACGATGTTAGGGAATAATTTTCTTCGTCTACTAAGGCAGAAAGAGGGATCAGAAGGAAATGAAGAAAGGAAGGAAGAAAGGAAGAAAGAAGGGAAGAAAGGAAGGAAGAAAGGAAGAAAAAAAGGAAGAAAGAAAGGAAGGAGGAAGAAAGGAAGAAAGAAAGAAAGAAACAAAGAAAGAAAGAAAGAAAGAGAGAGAGAGAAAGGAAGAAAAAAGGAAAGGAAGAAAAGGAAGGAAGAGTGAAAGACAGAAAAAGACAGAAAGAAAGGAAGAAATGAAAAATGACAGAAAGAGACGGGAAGGAAGGAGGGAAGGAAGGGAAAAAGGCAAATCGAAAGAATGAAATGAAAAGAAACCCATACAACACGATTATTATTTTGTAATTATAATATTATTACGATTACGACTGGACACTGCAATATTTACTTTTTGTGATTATCATTAATAAAATTTTCATCGTATAAGCGCTGAATTTTGCCGCAAAGCGCGAAATTCATCATTACGGGCGTGTGTATCACTGAATTATGCAAAAGGAATCATTTTGAACATTTGACAACTAATTACTACATAACAGATGGCTGTCAGTTTCGAAGGCTACTATGAGGAAACATTTCTAAGTCGATCTTTACCATCTTGACATGCCTCCAATCAAGGCATGCATCTCTCTCAACGATGCTCACGACAAAACAGCAACCCAGAAAGAAGAGCTCGAAGCCTTTACCTACCCTTGTTGAAACAAAGTCCTTACGGGCAAATCGCGTATCCATTCCACCTACACTTGATGGAATCTGTTTCTTCCTTGGAACCAAAGGTAGAGATTAATAAACCCAAATCTCTCCAGAAAGGAAGGTAACTCATACACCACAAATGTCATTCATTCCCTGTGGAGCCCTTTTCCCGCGCTCTCGCCGCTCGAGGTCGGCGCGGCTCTGGCAGAAAGAAAAACAATTTTCTTGAGTCGTCTGCACCTTGGTGGAGGAGAGATCAATGCGAGAGGGGACCGCCAGTGTCCAGACATCAAACACACCGAGGCGGGAGGCCACGGCTCGCTGATAGAGTGGGCTGCGGAGATAGAGGAGGTGGTGGGAGGGAGGAAAAGTGTCGACACCCGGGCTCCGATACTCCTCTCCCATGGGAGGCGCGAGATTGACTGACCAGGGTGAAAGATGACCGCGAGCCGGGCGCCAAACTCGTTATAGCTCCCGTCGCCCCCCTGATAAGCTCTGCTGCGCCATTCCAGACTGTTGGCCGAGGCCCCTGGGTTATTTCCTCTGCCTCAAAAAGTCAATTCCTTCTTCATGAAAAGGTGCTTATATTCTGTCGAGGCTGAGGCGCCGGATTGTTTTTGGCTCGTGCTTCAAAGCATTTGGCCCCACTTTGTTTCTCCCTTCACAGCCGTCCAGCGAGAGAGGCGCTCGGTCAGTGGATCAGTCAGTCAGCCAGCCAGCTAATTAGCCAGGCAATCAATCAGTCAGGCAATCTGCCAATCAGCAATAAATCAGCAAATCAGTCAGTCAATCGGTCAGCAAGTCAGTCCGTCTGTCAGTCAGTCAAACACTCAGCCAGGTCGCCAGATAGTAAGTCTATTTGTCAGTACATCAGATTGTCCATGTGTGTTAGTCCGTCAGTCCGTCCGAACATCCGTTCGTCTGCCCATTTGAGAATCTGTATGTCTGTGTACGTGTGTATGTGGGTGTGTGAGTGTGTGTATGTGCGTGTATGTGTATGTGTCTGTGTCTGTGTGCGTGTATGTGTGTGCGTGTATGTGTGTGTGTGCGTGCGTGTGTACGTGCGTGCGTGTATGTGTATGTGTGTATGTGTATGTGTGCGTGTGCGTGTGCGCGTATGTGTCTGTCTGTCAGTATGTCTGTCGATCTGTCTGTATGTATGTGTGACTGCGTGTCTGTCCTCAATTAATTCTCTCTCTCTCTCTCTCTCTCTCTCTCTCTCTCTCTCTCTCTCTCTCCCTCCTCCTGAAGAAGTGCCTCGAGGCTGTCGCTACCTTCCGGCTCTCCAGATAAGACTGCCCATAGCAAATCACTGGCCCTGCAGCCTTTGAGAAGTTCACCTATCAGTAAACAGGTCCATCAAGTTATCTCTTTCCTCCCTCACCAGATAAGCCACTCATTTCAAACTTAATATCCTCCCGTCACTCTCGCGTCTGCTTTCGTATCTTAAACCCCTTTCTGTCTGTTTACTCTTCCGTCCTTTTCCTTCCCGCCCAGCAAATCCCCATTTGTTCCCTTGAAGACGACTCGATATTGGAATTTACAGCTTTGCGCCTTTCTTCGCCCTCCATTTCTCTTGTCCCTGTTTTTTCATTAAATACAAGTACAAAGGGGACACTGCATGTCTTCAGCAGTGGGGATGCGCGATCACGCGTCGAAGAATCGGCTGGGCAGAAGAGGTCAGGACTGCTCATAAAAGAGGAACCTCAGAATCACCGTTCCCAAAAGTGCAAAGCGCGACATCCCTACCTTTGAGGTTCGGTAGAGGACAAAGAGGCACACGGTAATGTTCTCTCCTCTCCACTTCCTACAGACTGGCGAGACCATCAAGCAGGAAGTCGCCGACTCACATGGGGAGCTGTTCGAGACGCCACAGTCCCAGAGGGGTGCTAATGGTCTGAAGCAGACGCTGCAGTGATTACCTCCCTTGCTCAGATAACGCAGTCTGGAGTCTGCCTCACACCACCTACCCAAACCAGACACCAACTCACCACAAACACACCCCACCTCCTAGTCATTCTCAAGTCATTAACGCCCATCCTCGTCTAGCAACTTCATTCTCCAGCTTCATCGGAAAAAGCCGCTATTACTCTTCCGCTTTGAGGTAATTCCCTCTGGATTGCTCCCGAGGAAATTTTGATAGGTCTGCCATCAGGCCTTGAAAGGGTCGCCTTTGTGCTTTCGACTTCCTGCCGGCAGGTCGGGATTCGCCAAAGTGTGCTTCATCGTGCCCCCGCGTCTCGGCAAATAAGGGGGCCAAAAAACCCTTTTCCTCGCCAATTTTTCTCTGGACCTCTGGTCCTGAGCGTCCAAATTTCCCGCGCGCGTCCGCTTCCCTTCCCTCCCCCCTCCCCCCCTTCCTCCCTGTCTGTCTGTGTGGACAAAATTACTCACCTCGAGTCAACGTTCAAATTTAGGAGAGGAAACTCCTTTACGTTTTTAGCCTCCTGGAGTTTGCCCATGCCATCGGTTCATTTTGCGCGGCAAATATCGGTGAGATCTCTACCCCCAAGGGGTTGTCGGAACGCATCTGCTCTATTTAAGCTGGCATCCCCCGCTGTTAGAAACCTATTCCAGTGGCTAATGTGCCAGAGTTTGCAAGGTTTGGGGTCCCATTTTACCAGGGGCTCCTACACAAAGCGTGGCCGAGACTAGCCCTGTGCCCTTCCTCATCACCAGGTCTTCATCTTGTCCCTGGATATCAAAGGGCCGTTGTTTGGCGAGGACACTCGGCTCTTTCATTATGGCATTACACGAGGAACTCTGCATCGCGGCCGTGTTTGCAGGATGGATGAGAAGACTTCGCTGCTTCTTCGGTCAGTCAACATCTCCGGGTGAGAGGTTTTTCATCTGGGCTCAGAGGAGGCTACCATCTCTTGACCAGCGGTCAAGTGGGCTGGGAGAGATTAGTCTGACCGCTTGAACAGACATTGCTGATACCTCGTCCATACGAGTATTCGCTTCCCTTGCATCTCATTTCTACGCGCTATAAGCTCTCAGTCTGACAGCGTCTTGGTCTTCAGTTGCCTTTCATCTGCACCCATGTTCAAAATGCGAAGCAACAACGCAGACGGCTGGTCAGCTGAAACTTCAAGCGTCTACGGCGGATCATTGGCAACACGCCAACTTCGCACGAAGGAGCAAAGATGGGTGGAATGGAGAAACACATGAAAGCTGAAGCATAGGTGAACACGGTGGAAGGAGATGTGCGGGAGAAAACAAATGTCTTCACTAGAAAGTTTCATTCCACAGTTGGGAAAAATACGTAATGTATGACTAGATAGCAAAGGGTTCTAACGCTCCTCGTCTCCATTACAATCACGTCACCAGCTTCCTCTTTTGGCATTTCCTCGTGAGCTCCAAAGTGCTCCTTTGCTAACAAGAAAGTTCAATGCTTCTCTCTCCCTCCCGGTCACTCGCACACAAGGAAATAATTACAAAGAAATAATCACAGAAGTTGTGGGCGACATTGTCTCCTTTTAAAACAAAGGGATATCAGCCATCAACATGGATTAACGTCACATTCTGGCGCTATCAGCCGCATCTGGCCCCATTAGAAACAAATCAACTAACAAACACGTAATACGAGAGCAAGTAATTGGAGAAGAGCGACAGCAAGCTAACCAAACTACTTTACGACATATTCTAAGTCAGGGTGACTTTGTCGCTCCTGCATTGTTGTTTTTTCTCTGGCCTTTTCTCCAAGTCTCGCGCAAAAGTGGCTCTTTGTGCTTCACTTGGCGACATCCCAGCCAGTTGCAATGGAAATTGACAGCGAGAGGAGCTGCGGCCAATATTGCCCCATCTGTGACTGACAGTCCACCCCCCTCCCAGTCTTCTTGGTCAACCCTGATCCGACCCCTCGGGCCTGCCAGCCCCTTAGGGGGCATCACGGGCCTCACCCCGCCCCTCCCCCGGGGTGGCCCACGCGTGCGTGCGTGATAATGAAAACTCAATAAAGACAGGCTGTCCCTCTGTCTTTATGATCCTTCACCTCCCCTTGGGCATAGCTTTCCTTTCTTCTCCCTCTCTCTCTCTCTCTCTCTCTCTCTCTCTCTCTCTCTCTCTCTCTCTCTCTCTCTCTCTCTCTCTCTCTCTCCCCTTCCTCCTCCCCCCACCTCTCTCTCTGTGTTTCTCTCTCTGTTTCTCTCTCTCTCTCTCTGTTCTCTTTCTCTCTGTTTCTCTCTCTCTCTGTTTCTCTCTCTGAGTTTCTTCGTCTCTCTGTTTCTCCGTCTCTCTGTTTCTCCCTCTCTCTGTTTCTCCGTCTCTCTGTTTCTCCGTCTCTCTGTTTCTCCCTCTCTCTGTTTCTCCGTCTCTCTGTTTCTTCGTCTCTCTGTTTCTCCGTCTCTCTGTTTCTCCGTCTCTCTGTTTCTCCGTCTCTGTTTCTCCGTCTCTCTGTTTCTCCGTCTCTCTGTTTCTCCGTCTCACTCACTCACTCTTACTCTCACTCACTCACTCTCGCTCTCACTCTCACTCACTCTCACTCACTCTCACTCACTCACTTTCACTCACTCTCACTCACTCTCACTCTCTCTCTCTCTCTCTCTCTCGCATACGCACACACACACACACATGTATACACATACACACATACAAAAACATACACGCGCGCGCGCGAACGCAAGCATAGACGCACATGCTCACACAAATACTCACACAAATGCACACACAAATACACACACAATGCACACACAAATGCACACACAAATGCACACACAAATGCTCACACAAATGCTCACACTAATGCACATACTAATGCTCACACTAATCCACACACTAATGCACACACAAAT
>JAWQFJ010004635.1:127500-135000 GCA_034096865.1 Theodoxus fluviatilis | reverse complement strand
ATAATATCCTTCATAAAAACCTTCAGCCATCCGCAGACCAGACAGAGTTTAGAGCGACGCATTACTTTACCGAGGTCATTAATGGCTAACAAACAACCTTGTTGTACAGACATAAATGATCCAAGGATATGGACCAAGCAAGCCGCCTTTTGTACACAACAATCAATAAATCCCCAACTTTTAATTTTTGCACCCCAAGAACCTGTTGACAATTATGCACCAGATAAAGCGGCAGGTCACATAAAGCGTGACACGACACTAACCAGATTCGTGAGGTATCCTCCTTGCTCGTGCTGGGGGAAAGACAGTGAACTTACATTAACGGTTGGGTGCACTGCCCAGTCTGTACAAATGTCGACACGACAGGTGTCTGCACAGCCCAGTCTGTACAAATGTCGACACGACAGGTGTCTGCACTGCCCAGTCTGTACAAATGTCGGCGCGACAGGTGTCTGCACTGCCCAGTCTGTACAAATGTCGACACGACAGGTGTCTGCACTGCCCAGTCTGTACAAATGTCGACACGACTGGTGTCTGCACTGCCCAGTCTGTACAAATGTCGACACGACAGGTGTCTGCACTGCCCAGTCTGTACAAATGTCGACACGACAGGTGTCTGCACTGCCCGTCCCATCCTGCCATGGAAACCGTTCTTTGCATCTTTCAAAATGGCGCAGTCAAGTCGCCTCGTTGGGGATTGGCGAGTGAACGAGAGACGTGCGACCCTCACAGACTAGCGACTGTTTACATGAACACAGCGAGAGAGGGGGGGGGGGGAGATGCATGGGATTTTTCTTTCCGTCTGGCATGCGTCAGCTCCGCGTGCTCTCGAACACCCTAGGGAACAATGCCAGGGCCAGATTCTTGTCAGAGCAAGATATCACTGCAGCCGTGCATACAAAATGCATTGAGAAAAAGGTCGTGGCGAATTATGGCTCAAAGTGGATCGGCGAAAAAAGTCGAAGCAACTCGATGGTTGCATGAAGTCACAAGTTGCCTTTGTGTCTTCGTGTGGCTTGTTTGAAAGTAAAAACGTGACTATCTGTAAAGAATAATTGTTAGATCATAAATTTGAAACAAGTTACCATCTTAAGAATTATTTGTAATTTCGTGTCTTCACTCATTAAGAAGTCCCTTCACATCAAAAGAAGAAGTGCTTTGACATATTTCGCCAGTGCAGAAGCAACCATCAAACTTCATACATCAGACAGACTGCCTCTTCATTCTAGGCATCATTTCCTCGAAATTCATTCATAAATAGTGAACGAAATGAAAACGAATTTGACAGACAACAAGAAGACAAGAAAGTCACTCTGTAAATCTAGCAGTGGATAAAACAAAAAGTCACGGGGAAAATCACAGACCAAAGAAACCCACTCAATAGCTTTAAAGAACGTACACCAACATTACTGTCTCAGTTCCAAATATCACACAGAGATTGGATTCCCCCATTCAGTGTCACACGTCAGACGGGCGTTGTTTCAATGGAGACGGAGACGGAACCATTACAAGCAATCGTGAAACAAGCGACAATCATCACGAATGGCACGGAGGCCCAAAAGCTGAAGCCTCTAAAGTTGTCGCCCCTCCGTAATCAAAACAAGCACGCACATTTGGCGCGCTTTCTGACAAAATGGCGGGCATTTCAGCAGGGCTGGGTTTTATGTGGCGGCATCAAGGACCAATAAGGCCATGCCAGGCCCATCTCCCACACTCTGGAGGCTTTGCGGAATCAAAGCGGGAACATTAGGTCAAAACAACGTAATGTAATTTCGCCATAAAGGGCGCATTAACTCCTGACAGTCAATTTTAAAAGTGCCGCCGGCTCAAGGGAAGAGTTGAAGGGGATGCTGGCAGGGGAGGGGGAGCCAGTGTTTGCAGTGGACACGCCGCGTCAGAGCTAATTGAAGCCCTGATGGCAGAAGAACTTGGCTTTGTCACCCGGTGCAGTTCTCTCTCCTCACACTCGACCATTCCGGAACAAAACGGCTCCCAGCTCCTTGCTTCCTGATTCGACAGACAGGCGCAGCAAGGCAGACAGAGCGGCTCCACTTAATAAGCTGACAGTTTGCATGTCGACTTTTAAATCTTCGTCTTCTTCTTTGGTTGTGAACGTCCCATCAACTAAACTACAAAGCCATGCTTCTTAGAACAATGCATCAGCTTCACACGCGAGGAAGCAAGAATTGCATCCACTTGCACAGAGTGCTAAAGGAGCGAAATTTTTCATTCACCACTTCCCCTCTCCTTGCCCTTTCTCCCAATCACCCGTCGCCTCGACTTCGATTTGAGATACTCTAAACCAATTTGGAAGAATTTCTGTGCCACGAGAGACCTGCAGCCCAACATGATTACAGGCCGTTGATTATGCGATCGCTGAGAGCTTTTTCACTCCATGTCCTGTCAAAAAAAGTGATAGCCGAGACAGGGGAGAGGAAAAGAGGGAAGGGAGGAGAGAGGAGGAGAGAGAGAGAGAAAGATAAAAAAGGAGGGAAAACACCATCGAGAAAAACCTCGTCAAATTCATGGACAGCAGATGTGTTGATTTCGAATCCATTAGCTGAGTGTCATCTAACGATCGGCGGGCTGAGTCATACAATGCGATTCTCATTACGGGTCCGGGGTCCAAGAGCAAGACAGCAGGCAGTGCACATGAAGTTGACTGTCCTAGAGCTCTCCACGACCATCGAGGACATGCCGACAGCAGCCTGCGGGTATGACCGCCTCCCGACTCCATGTGCTTCGAGAGGAACATGTCGCCATGAAGGGCCTCTCCCTAACAATGTCCACAAAAATTATTCATGACAATAAAACACCCACAATTTGCTGGATGACACTCATCCGCGCGCATTCCAGCTTGCGTGGGTTTTCATTTGTGATTAGAGGCGGCATTAGCAACTGGCTCCCTCGCTCAACCACTCGTTTACTGGGACGTCCGCCTGACATGAGAGCCACTATTCAGCCAATCGCCCGCCGTGTACATTTGCACGACTGATTCCTTTCTGCAGGTTCAGTGATTGACTAACTCAGCATGTGATCTGCACTTGTTGACCGAGTGATCAAAAGGCTGACCGTATTGCTATTGTTTGGTTAACTAGAACAATTGCATGACAGACAATCCATAATTGACAGTCGACGAATGTTTATTCGATCAGGTCAGATATTTGTGACGGATTGACAGACTGACCGACTGACTTACTGATCAACTGATTACTGTCCAACGGACTTGCTGAGAGAACATCCTTCTGACGGACTGACTGACCGATAAATCAAGAGACTGACTTGCTAACCGACGGAGAGTCTGACCAACAGATTGCCAAGCTGGCAGACCGGTTGGGGAGCCGGCTGGCTAACTGGCCAGCAGTTGGGCTTCTGTGCAACTAAAGGACTACCTAACATTCTAGTAAGCTAAGTAAGAGACAAAGCACTCAACAAATTAACGTACCTCAAAGAGATCACAGCACGTTTGGTGGCTGAAAGCTGCTGTGCAACTCGAAACGATGTTGTGAGAAGACGAGTCGAAAAGGCCGCTGATTTTGCTCACCCTTTTTAGCGTTCCAGTTTGAATCTTCTCCATGGTCGACATTCACCCTAGGTCTGTAATTTTAGCCACAGCGATAACTAAACTTGTCACAAAATTGCAAAGAACAAAGTGTTTACGACCGCTCAATGAGCCAACCACAAATCAGCAATCGTATGTCTTCAGAACAAATACGCAACGCAACCCTTTAGGAAAGGATAAACTTCGCGTCATAACAGATTGGACAGTTACATCTCTTGGACGGAAAATAACAAGCTCACCTAACCTTTTTAAACAAGGCCATTATCCTGTGCTTCACATAACAAGACCAAAACGACAATAATTCTTCTTTTATCCTAGAAGATACTCCCAACCCATCAATCAAAACTGACGGGCTTATCTGGAAAACTTTCCCTGCGTTCCGTTGACTCTGCTTCATCTCTGCTAGGGTGTAGCAGGGTCACGAGTTTCGATTGGTCGGTTTCTTTAATTATTTTAAAAGCACGTTACCATTAAAAGTAGAGGGTTTTGGAGGCCCTCTTTGGATACATGGATCCCCTAAATAATTTCACATTCATTTATATCCCTCTTCATCGAATAGACAGCTTAATAAAAGCATTAGGGTTGAAAATCCATTAATAACAAAAGGGAGGTAACCATCACTAGTCAGAGAGGAAGGTCAAGGGAATTCAAACATGTGTGTCGTCTGTTAAATCGTTACACTCATGGGTATAAATGCCGACGTTTACTACAAATATCAAACCAAGACATACGATCCACTCTGCCACGGTGATGAGAGCACGAAAACATTTATTTCTTCGAAATGTGACAGCAATCGGCACGTTTGCCACTTCCATGGTGTGTAAACTCCATGGTTCGAAGCATGTTTACCGTGCAAGTCAGTGGAGTGACTTCCAATTAGTTGTGATTAGTATGAGCCAATCAAATGCGGCTACGAGTTCTGTAGTTTCATCGTTGCTAGGCACAGCAAGTGGCGCACTCTAGTGTGAAGCATTTAGAGCGCCTTCTGAGATGCTCTAGCTGCTGCGCGACCTTGACAGGAAGCTGACCTCTGCCACTGGGTGAAACGTCACCAAAGATTGTGTATGAATGATTTTCGACTCTAATACTTGTATTAAGTCGTTTCTTTGATCAAGAGTGATACATTTGAGTGTGAAATAATATTGGGGAATCGTGTATTCAAAGAGGGCCTCCAAAACACTCTACTTTTAATGGTAACGTGCTTTAAAAATAATTAAAGAAACCGACCAATCGAAACTCGTGACCCTGCTACACCGTAGCAGAGATGAAGCAGAGTCAACGGAACGCAGGGAATGGCTACTTTTCCCCTATCTAAGGACGCATCAGAGAGAAGCGACCTGAACCACCAGTGCACTCACACGCACTCTGCTGTTTCCAGTCCTCCACACACTTAAGAGTTATCACCCTTGGCTAGCCGAGCCGCTGGTGGCGCTTTTACCGGAAGAGGCCGGAAAGGAAAATGGCGGCGAGGCGGAGAATGCCAAGACTTCTGGGTGCAGCGGGGCGTGACGTCAGAAATGGGGCCTGACGTTTGCAGATTGGAAATGGCGGCGATGAGGGGGGACGGAAGCTGAGAGGCAGTGACGGAACGGAGAGCGGTGCTGAAGCGGAGACAAAGCCAGTAATGGACTGTCCACCAACAGCGGGCCCCGAGACTGCGTTCACATTTCAGGCGACAGGAACTCCGGAGATCGTCCAAGGCAAGCCGACGCTAGCCACCAAATGGGAAAAGTGAATAAGAGAGGTCGCTGGAAGATGAGTACGTGGCAACGGCTCTCTCGCGTTTCGGTTCCGAGATGGGCCGGAGGAAACAGAGCAATTATTTCGCAATGTTTATGGCGAGGCTGGGAAAGGCCCCAGAGAGAACCGACAGCTCGGGTTGCAGGGCAGAGCTGTGCTGAAGATGCTTTACGGCGTTCGGGAGAGAGCCCACACGAAGTCGAGGAACAGAGATAAAACTCCGTTTTACTGCAGCCCGTCACGAATTTTGTGTAGTGGTAAATTGAAGTGAACTATGTAAGCTCGTAACTCATGTGTATGAGCTAAATTCCATTTCAGCAAACCAAGTGAAAACGAAATAAAAATTCCCCCAAACCTCCCATCTTTCCTCATCCCTCTCTTACCTCACTTACTCTATGAAAAGTAATGATCTCACGGTAAAAGCCTCTTATTTCCACTTTTCTTTACCAAAACTTAAAATTCAAGAATATGTAATTTTGCATTAAACTTGCTGTGCACCCAATGTACCATGGACACCTCTTGAAACAAAACCGAAGAGCACAACTTTTTTAAACAACTGTCTTATATTTTAATGGTTTACTTGAGAATAAAATTCAGTCTCTGAGTTATAGAGAGGGCGCCAGACGGGACTCTAGTCTTCCACCAGAGCTTTGTGATCAGCCCGCAGTTTAATGCCATCTCAGTGCGGCTGACGGTTGACATCTCCTATCCAGAAGCCTCCTGCCACCACTCCATCACATCACAGAGGACGAAGACTGGCCGAGACTGTAATGGAGCCGAGACAAAAGTAATCGACAAAGGGAGACCACCCTGAGGGTGATAACATGATAGGGGCGGCGCTGCCCGGTCTTCTTCACTTCCGGTTCATCACGTGCCTTGGGGGTCACCATAATGGTGGCCGATGACCCGGATGTATATCCTCCACACAGGGAAAACAAGACTGCGGGTGTTCTTTTTCAACGATGTCATCATGGAATTTCAGATAGTTATGGGAAAGGGGGAAGGGGGGGGGGGAGGGGGGAAGAGGCGGGAGGATGAGGATGGATGAATGGATAGATGGATGGATGAATGGATGGATGGATGAATGGATGGATGGATGAATAGTGTTTTACGGCCTATCAACCTTTTTAGGCTATGTAAGGCCATTAACACGAAAATCATTAGAATAGTGTGGAGTAAGCGCAAATCAAGTCACCGTGTCCCTAGTTATTCGCCTCTTACGAATCACGTAGGGAGACGCGGTGGGTCAATTCTTACCCCGAACCCACAACGGGAGGGAGGAGGATGAGGTACCCCCTATATGTTTCTAAATAGAAGTGCCTTTTGTAATGTACAGAGAAAAAAATACCCTCACAAAAAATGAGCGAGGACTGTGTACGAGCAAAGCTTTCTATAGAACGGGACATGATTACACGCTACAAAGCTGGCGGGAAAAACAGAAGTAACAACTTTTGCACTCGGACCGGAATGAACAATGTTAATCCCTTGAAGGGTGCTGTCCGCTTCGCGTTGCTCCTACGGAAGTACTTCCATTATCGCGGCTTTGAAACATGACAAAACCCTCAGAGGAACAAACAGCCTCAGCCAAACGACACGCAAAAAATAGGCAACGTAGAAAGGGGTAGGACGAGAGCCAAAGCCCCTAGGATCTGCCGAGAATGTCTCTTTGAAGCAAGTCGAGAATGAAGTTTCAAAAGATGCTCTCTCTTACAACAGAGGCTGTTTATTTCTCTCCTCGGAAGGACTCCTTCCCACTGGGGGAGTTTACTGACGTGAAGCACGAGTTTATCGCACACATAAAATGCGTACAGAAGATGGTCGAAAAGACGGTGAAGTTATGTCGAACCGAAGTGCTCCATTTGAAGGAAGAAGTAGACTCAAGTGCTCTAAAGATCCATCTCTTCCGATCCGCCTTTCCCGCTGAGCAGCTGCACCTTACTTGACCTAGCCTACAAGTACTATGTATAGTGTTTAGTTTGTTCTATTGGATCTTAGTTCTTATTTTTTGTTTATATGTATAATCAATGTGTGAGTTTTTGTAGGAATGTAGTGTTGAGTGGTTGTATGAGTGTTGATTCTTTAAGTTGTAAGCGCCATGAGCTTGCCTGTCAAGGGAGGGTATGTGCGTATAAATAAACTATATTATTATTATTAGACTGGAGGGCTCTATAAGCTTTTCACCCTGTGTTTATGCACGT
>JAWQFJ010004635.1:100000-117500 GCA_034096865.1 Theodoxus fluviatilis | reverse complement strand
TAGAGGGCATTGAATGTCAGGTCCCAAATGTGAGAACACACGCCCTCGCATACCATCAACCGTGACAAAATTCCATTTTACCACAGTGAACCCTCGAGGTCTCTCTGGCAAAGTTTGTTACGCATGGCGAAAGCTGCATTTGTCAGGATTGCGTTGTGAAAACGAGGTCCAATTCTGACATGATGTACTCCTCATGACTTCATCTCACAAAGGTCATTTCTCGAAAGAAGATTCCGAAGTTCTTCGTACGGCCGTAGCTGCTAGATCGCCTCCCACTCCCCCCACCCCCACCCCCACCCCCACCCCCACCCCCACTCCACCCCCACTCCATCAACGGAAACCCGTGGAGGCAGAGCTTTCGGGTCTTTTCCAGAAACTCGATTACAGTCTGCCCCAAACAGCACTCAGTGTCATCGGGGGTTGGGGGGGGGGGGAGGATGGATGGATGGATGGATGGATGGATGGATGGATGGTCGGATGGACGGATGGATGGATGGATGGATGGATGGATGGATGGACGGACGGACGGATGGATAGATGGATGGATGGATGGATGGATGGAGATGGGTGGATGGATGGATGGAGATGGGTGGATGAGTGGATGGATGGATGGATGGATGGATGAATGGATGGATGGATTTTTATGGTCTATCAGCCTTTGTAGGCTATGCAAGGCCAATGAGCATGAATCGCTAGAACAGTTTTAGAGTAAGCGCAAATCAAATCACGGTGTCCCTAGTTACTCACCTCCTACGAATCGCGTAGGGAGACGCGGTGGGTCTATTTAGACCCCCAACCCACAGGAAACTGGGGGTGTGCGGGGTGGAAGTCGGGGAAGAGAGGGGGGAGGGGTGTAAGGAGCATGCGGTAATTTCTCCCTCACGCTGGACAAGCTGCCCTGTTGCCATCACCCTCCGTGCTGCAGCCTGGTCCACCCACTCACCAAGCCTCACGCCACTCAACGATGAGAATGAGGCTTTCTGCTCCTGGACACCCAAGCCGCCCCATTTACACTGCACTACAGAGCTCTCCACTGCAGCTGTTATCCCCAGTGGGTAAAGTAATCGTGCGCGTTTTATACCCAGCACCTCTGCGTGCGAATGATGCTCGACATTTGGATGACCTCGTGAAATAACACCCGCTCGAATATCAAAATGACACGAAACTTGTTTTTCAGTGCAGTTGCGCAAGTAATACTTTGAATTAATGAACAGAACTTGGGGTTTTTGACTGTCGGCCCTGGGGCTGTCAGTTTCATGGTTTAGAAAGTCACGCAGGACGTCTCCTGTGTCGTGCCAGGCGGCGAGGATTCTCGGAGGACGCAATGCACGACATGCCGCCATCGTGACGCTTGCCATCAAGTCGTCAGTCCTCACATTGAAAGCACGGCAAATGCGCACTGAGGCACGTTTGATTCGCTTTTATGTCGTCACGAACTGCACGTTGACAGCAACACTTTATTTTCTTTTTAAATTCTAAACAAACCTTACTTTGACGCGTCGTGAGAGTACTTTGACCTTTTCCTCCAGGTTATGATTAATGTTTCTTAATACGGGTTGAAATCAGCAATACGTTTTAATTTTGACAAACATGTTCAAGTAGACGTGTGTTAGAACAGTGGGGGTGGGGTGGGGAGGGAGGTGGTGGGAATGGGTGGTGGGAATGGGGGAAGGGATTGGGGGGGGGGGGGGGTTGACGAAAAAGATGGGGAAAATATGCACAGCAAGATAACCATATAGACCCATCCACACGGCCCACGCGGTCGCTGGGCTTAACCAATCGCTGGCGCGGAACTAATCTATTTTTAGCGCAGACTTCTCTGGCTCACACTGGTATCACAAATACGGCACTGTCTGGATCCAGCGTCTCTTTGACTCCATCACGCGTTTTCGCTTCGGTTCTAGCCTATCGCACAACCACAACAAAATGGTTGTTCACTGCCAGTGGGGCACATGCTCTGGTGATCAACGATATCCCGATAAAATAGTAGGAGGCAAATTGCATCAATTTCCCTCTGTAAAAAGCAGAAGAGCCGAGGCAATGGCGTGGATCAAGGCGTGCTGCCGGCCACACGATCAGCTAAATCTCAACCAGCTTAATAAAAACAAAGGAGTCTGCGCAGAGGTGAGTGTCAGATCTGCATTTTAAATTGAACATTACTGTGGTTTAACATAAGTTTATTCATTTCTAGGCTTCAAGAAGCAAAGTTTGGGAGGAAGCGTGAGGGTTGAGTGAGGATAGACGTACAGTAACGCTTCATTGCGAGGATGATGCTTATGTACCTTACCATCTCATTACACCGCTTGTCTGTCGTGATGGTAGTTCTGAGATTTTGGGTAGAGCATGGTTATACAAAGCTCCAGGATTAGAACAGAATATATCCCATCCAACGTAAGCGAAGAGCAAAGGTTCACTCCTGTCTCGATCAAGTCTTCGAATCGAGCGTGGTTGGTAAATTTCTTTCTCATCAATGCAACTTCCCGAGCTGTCACCTCCACCGTTGAATCCTCTTGCTCATAGATCTTAATTTCGTCTAAATAACATGAGTAGTTTTTATTCAAACCCCTGTCTAACACAGTCTGAGAAATCTTCTCACTGTCTGGCAAAAATTAGAACAGATTATATCCCATCCAACGTAAGCGAAGAGCAAAGGTTCACCCCTGTCTCGATCAAGTCTTCGAATCGAGCGTGCTTGGTAAATTTCTTTCTCAACAATGCAACTTCCCGAGCTGTCACCCCCACAGTTGAATCCTCTTGCTCATAGATCTTAATTTCGTCTAAATAACACGAATAGTATTTATCCATACCCCTGTCTATCACAGTCTAATATCACAGTCTGATATCACAGTCGAATCGAGCGTGCTTGGTAAATTTCTTTCTCATCAATGCAACTTCCCGAGCTGTCACCTCCACCGTTGATTCCTCTTGCTCATAGATCTTAATTTTGTCTAAATAACTTGAGTAGTATTTATTCATAACCCTGTCTATCACAGTCTGATATCACAGTCGAATCGAGCGTGGTTGGTAAATTTCTTTCTCATCAATGCAACTTCCCGAGCTGTCACCTCCACCGTTGAATCCTCTTGCTCATAGATCTTAATTTCGTCTAAATAACATGAGTAGTTTTTATTCATACCCCTGTCTATCACAGTCTGAGAAATCTTCTCACTGTCTGGCAAAAATTTTAACAGGATATATCCCATCCAACGTAAGCGAAGAGCAAAGGTTCACCCCTGTCTCGATCAAGTCTTCGAATCGAGCGTGGTTGGTAAATTTCTTTCTCATCAATGCAACTTCCCGAGCTGTCACCTTCACCGTTCAATCCTCTTGCTCATAGATCTTAATTTCGTCTAAATAACATGAGTAGTATTTATTCATACCACTGTCTATCACAGTCTGAGAAATCTTCTCACTGTCTGGCAAAAATGAGACACAAATGCTGTCCGGAATACAACGCAACGAGTCAGTCGGCGTTTGCGTGGAAGCCATTTTCCCGCCTGCATGTGATACCACGCGAGCTACAGCGAGAAAGGGGCGGGGCTGTGGACGGATCAATAGGTGAGGGGGTGAGTAAGCAAATGACTGACTGGATGAATGAATACATGAATGAGTGAATGAACAAACGAATGAATGAATAAAAGAACGAATCGATCAATCAATCAATTGATCAATCAATCGATCAGGCATGCAGGCAGGAAGGCGATCAATAAATTGATCAGTTGATCAATCAATCTATGTATCTAACTTTACGGCCTATCACCCTTTGTGGGCTATGTAAGGCCTTGATCACGAAACTCGATAAAAAGGTTAAAGAAAGTACAATTCAAACCACGATTTCACAAAGCATTCACCTTTTACGAATTGCGTAGAGACACGTGGTGGGTCTATTCTTAACCCATACACCACTGATGGAGTGCATACATGAATTTAATGTGACGATGTTCAAACTTAATGTAAAAACGTTGTTGGAAAAAAAGAGAGAAGAAGAAACATCTTACCACAGACTAAGTGCAGCAAAGCTTTTACATGAAATTGAATTTTCCACACTGGAAACTCCTCGGGAAAAAAAACCTTGTACGTCCTTGAGTGAGCCGGGAGCTTCGAATGGATTAGGCTGTTTGCCAGCCGGCTTTGTGACACGTGAATTTGCATTCAACCACCCAGCGTTGAATTTCGATCACTTTATGAATTCCACTCGATCTTTTCTGTGGTCACGTGCTCGGAATCCCTGCCCAGGAGCCTCTGCTACGAGGGGACACAGTGCCAGCGATGCCGTCAATCACCGCGGGGCACGAACAGCAAGACCTGAACCGGTGCCAGTTGCACTGTATTTGGAGCCTGACTGCCTTCTGCTCGGCGCCCGGCGAAAACAAAAGGATAGTTCAGAGGGAGGGTGGAGAAGGGAGATGGGGTGCGGGGGGTGCGGGGCGTGAATGAGCCGGAAGTTGGGACGAAGAGATGGTGGTAAGGAAGGAAGCTTCATATCGGGAAGAACAGAATAGGGAGACGACGGAGAGTGAGTGCAAATGGAAACACTGGGAAGGATTGGAGGGTGGATTGGGGAGGGGAAAGGGAGGGGCTGGGAGGAGAAGAAAGGGGTATGGGGGAGGGGTATGTATAACGCTTGGAGCATAGTTCAGGCTCGCCGTTAACATTCTAGCCGAGCCCTGATCCCTGAGAGAATGGGGATTCCATGTAGACTCACGCACCACACTGACGGCATTTGACATTTCTCTGCACCTCTCTCTCTCTCTCTCTTTCTCTCTCTCTCTCTCTCTCTCTCTCTCTCTCTCTCTCTCTCTCTCTCTCTCTCTCTCTCTCTCTGTCTCTCTCTCTCTCTCTCTCTCTCTCTCTCTCTCTCTCTCTCTCTCTCTCTCTCTCTCTCTCTCTCTCTCTCTCTCTCTCTCTCTCTCTCTCTCTCTCCCTTCCTCCCATCTCTCCTACGTTCACCACAACTGTACCTATCCGTCAGGGGCCCCAGGAACAATTACTGGGGAATCCATTTTCCCATTTGCTATCGGGGGGCACCATCTCTCCGTTTCAGCTCGCGGTAGCCTTTCCCGCTCGAGACAAGGATCCGGCACGGCAGCGGTAATGAAAAGCGCTCAGCTCGGCGTTTAAACGCTCGTCTGCACGACTGGCACGTGCTCATACAGCCAGCGGAACGGCACGTGATTTGTGGCCGACCTGGGTTGGAGAGGAGTCCCAAGACACCCTCCGAGCATGGTGCCTCGCCTTCCCAGCTCCTGTCCGTGGAGACGTCTCCGGCCAACACGCCGTCCCAGCCATCAATAGGAGCATGCCGCACTGGCCAGTTTTCAACAATGGAAGCATATTGAGCCAATCGCTGCTCACAATAGGTGCCACTCGCACAGAGCCATACGGTCAACAAGCCACGTGAGCGAGGAAAAATAGACCGATCGCTGCGATCGTTTCGAGTGTTATGATCGCGATTGTATATGATTCTGTCGAATGAATAGATTTGTCAATCTGGTCACAATGCTCAGCTAACACGTCTAGTGATAAATGCAGGTTTCAAAAGAAAAAACTAAACTAGTCTGCTAGAAACTAATCAGTCTATGAGAGATTACAAGAGGCAAGAGTAAACAGGAGAAAAGAACCAGCAGCAACAGCTTGAGGTGCATCAGCATCAACAGGAGAAGAAGCAGGAGGAGGAGGAGGTGGTGCCAGTCTTGGAAAGAAACGGCTACGACATCTACGACGACAAAGTCGACGAAGGCATCGACTACGACAGTAAGAAGAAGAAGAGGAAGAAGAGAAAAGAAGAAAGAAGAAGAAGAAGAAGAAGAAGAAGAAGAAGAAGAAGAAGAAGAAGAAGAAGAAGAAGAAGAAGAAGAAGAGCGGTACCAAATGACTCGTAATGCCGTGAGACTACAACGCCTTTCAAGTTGTTGCAGTGAAGAAAAGTAGATACGAAAAAATTCACTTTACGTGTACACCGATAACAGTTTATCTAACAACGCACAATTTTCAGACAAATACTCCATAAAATATCTACGAGAAAGCAGAAGGTATCTCTTCGACGCATGCAAAAACTGTCAGTGCGACAGCGCCTGAGAAAAACACGGTATACTGCGAGCTCGGCTGTTTCCAGGGTGTACAATGGCTGTTACAGCGGGACACTCATCATTTACATACACTCGGCAAACCCTGGGGAGCTATGCAAGCACACGCACAGCACCAAGCAATCAATTAGTTGCCCTCCTGTCGCTGTAGAGCTAAATATCATAAGCACATCTAGAGCGAGAAGGCACGAATTACCTTCCCATTGGTAGTGTTTAATGCGTGTTTTCCGTCCCGACTGAGTCAATGGACACGGCTCCACAGGAAACTAATGACTCGATCGCTGCAGTTTTCCACACTCGCTCTGGAGTGGAGGGCGGGGCTGGAGAGAGGGAGGGAAAGAGAAAGGAATGAGAGATAGAGAGAGAGAGAGAGAGAGAGAGAGAGAGAGAGAGAGAGGATGGAGAGAGAGAGAGGATGGAGAGAGAGAGAATGAAGAGAGTGAGAGAGAGAAAGATGGAGAGAGAGAGAAGATGGAGAGAGAGAGAGAGAAGAGTGAGAGAGAGAAAGATGGAGAAAGAGAACGAGAGATAGGGAAAGATAAGAGAGAGAGAGAGGAGTGAAAGAGATAAAGAGGGAAAGAACAGATGGGGAGAAAGAAAGAGAGAGAGAGAGAGAGAGAGAGAGGAGGCGGGGCAGAGATAAAACACACAGACAGCTGGACAGACGGACAACCTAACAATCAGTCGTAGTAACTGCCCCTTCACATCACTGAGAAGATGCAGACCAAATCATTTCATCAAACAAACAATAAGTATGGTTGTTGTCTTTATGACAACTTCCGTTGCCGTACAGAAACCGCAGTCAATCAAATTATGATTTCCAAAGAAATTATACCACTATCATTGTAAATTCGCATAAAAACAAACAAACAAAGAAACAAAACAAGTTGCTTAAATTATACCCACACTCCATAACAAATCCACACACAAAAATACCGTCTGATCAATTCAGAATCGAACCCAGGACTACTCACTCTAAACTACCGCGGCCATCTGGCACTTGGCCTGTGGGTCTGTGCGAATTACGAGGAAGACCTGGCACACTAACTAGATTTCATCGCAAATCGATCGCCTTCACGGAAATGAGTGGTACCCTCGGAAAGACACCAGCGGCGGCAGCTCTGTGTACATGCACACTATTCGGCGCTACCCCAGGGCTCTTTCTTCTCCGCTAAGTGGCTGCGCGCTCTCGGCACGGGAGCCATGTCAGCAAATTGAGGTCACGGAGGGAAAGACTTACATTGATGGTAGGCATTATAGATCAACGACCAGCCTTCCTCTCTGGGCGGAGTGAGCAGCAGCTATAACGAAGGCGTGTTCCACATTCATGGCCATTGTTTTATGACAGAGATAGAGAGGGACGGCAATGAGAGATGCAGATCCAGGGGGAGCCATAAGTCAGGGTTCAAAGAAAGGAAGCGACAAGCAAAATGCTGTCGTGAGTATCCGGTTATGCAGCAGCCATCTTCGCCGACGAACGGAGGTAAAGAGCAAAAACCTGACACGATATTTTGCAGACAGACTTTATGAGAGTTTGCAGAAAGACATAACGTCTGTTGAAAAAAGTCTTGCACACTTTTCATCTGAACCCTCCTGGCTGTGCACTTACTCTGGAGCTGGTCTCCAAATCACAGTTCCTTGTGTTTATTATGGCGTGGCTACGCAAGGAAACTCAAACCCGGCGGCTTTTTTCTCATTTAAAGAGGGCAACCATGCATCTGTGCTGCGAGGCTCAGTAGAAAGCCAACTCGACTGCTACGTGGAAGACAGGGGAACGATCCCCGGATGTGACAGCCACGAGGCACATTCCAGGCGCTGCTCTGAGGCGACCACAAGTGAATTATCCCCGCAATGTCTTTCTAAAGAAAAATGGATACAATGAATAAACATCGTCATCAATATTATTTTCTCTCCTGAGTGTAGACAAGCATATTCAAGGAAAATGATACGCCACGACATAAGGAATGTCGAGTACAGTAGTGAAATATCACCTACTTCCTTCACCTAGGAATGGAAAAAGCTTTTATATGACAAAAACGCTACATGTACTCAAATATAATAGCTATCTGAAGAAAATCAAACCAATATATTAATGAGATCTTCGCTGTGAACACATTTCCTCCCTGGCTTGTCTCGTATGCAGCATGAAACCAAGTTAGTAGTTGCTCTCATTTTTTCAAAGTAATATGTTTCTTCTTGATGCGGAGTGATAAGAACTGCATTGAAGAAAGTTTTTTAATTCTGCATCGTCTTAATCTACTTCGAAATCATGCTTCTCGACATAACTCGAGTTCTCAATAAGTATAATGATTCAACAATTTGCAGAAAAATCTGTTGGAGTCCGCACAAAACTAATCATTCAACTCCACATCCCAAGATTTCTTCCTTCAGTATACAACCGCCTCGAAAAATCCTACTTTAAGTGGCACTAGGCATACCAAAACGTGATACCATTAGCCTTCTTTCTCACGTACGTCCATCACTCACAGACACAAAGAACCTTTAAAAGCAGTCGGAGATCTCGGTCTGCAGGAAAAGCCGTGCCCAGAAAGCACCAGAGGTGGTGGCGAGGTGGTGGTGAGGCTTCATCGTCCATACGACCTGGGCAGAACAGACGGGGTGGGAGAGCCGCAGACCGGCGATCGAAATCTATCAGGGGTTGACAGGGACAGGCGGAACCTTCTTCCTTCTCGCTTCTGCGACCTGTCATCCAAGCATCCTCCAAGAGTCTTGAACTTCGCAGGCCACGGGGGAAACGGAGGGACGAGGGGAAGGTGGATCCGGAGGAGAGAAAAAAGCCCCAGCGCGAGGGTGATTATCTCTCAATGCTTCTCACGTGGGCAATGAGCAGGAGACAAAGCTGAAGACATTTCTGCCAAGACCATTGCTTTTTCCACGCCATCTGCTACGGGCGAGAGCGCTGGAGACAGTCTGGTGCGAACCCTACGCTCAGGGAGAAGGTCCAGGTTGGTTTTCACCGTGAAGAAACGTCGCTCGCACGTAGTGCTGGCACGTTAAGGCGACGAAGTGCAAAAAGCACGGACTGCAAGTGTGAAGGTGGGTCTCAGCTGCGGAGGCGAGATCACGGGGAGCCATGGAAAGAAGAAAACGGTGATGACAGTGCCTTGTCTTTGTCTCTCTCTCTCTCTCTCTCTCTCTCTCTCTCTCTCTCTCTCTCTTTCACACACTCTTCGTCTCTCTCTCTCTCTCTTCGTCTCTCTCTCTCTCTCTCTCTCTCTCTCTCTCTCTCTCTCTCGTCTCTCTCTCTCACTCTGTCTGTCTATCTATTTCTTTCTCTGTCTCCTCTCTCTTTGTCTGTCTCTGTCTTTCTCTTTGTCTGTCTCTCTCTCTCTCCGTCTCTCCGTGTCTGTCTTTCTCTGTCTCTCTTTCTCTGTCTCTCTTTCTCTGTCTCTCTCTATTTCTCATTCCCTATCTCTCTATTTCTCATTCCCTATCTCTCTCTCTCTCTGTGACACTTTTCTATTTCTCCTGTGTTCTGCTGGATATATATCTCTCATGCGTATTCAGATATTTGAATAAGCTCCTTTCATATCACACGGTGATATCTTCTTTCTATAACACCATCCCAACAACAATTAAAAAGCAAACGCGGTCGTTTGTAAACACATCCAGCACAAATACGAGTCCGTTTACAAACAGTAACAAACAAATAAATAGCAAATTACACAAGACAAACAACACGTCTTACTCATTTATTTGCCTACCAGCTCAAGCAAACTCACAAGATTGACTTTTCTCAGAACCGAATGGCCTGGAAAGACCGTCACCCTGACCTTCACAGGAGCCATTACGGCGGATCGCGGTCCTGTAATCGTTCAGATTCCCTAGGTTCCGCTGTAAGCAGCCCTTCCAGCTTGACCACTGGTCAATTCATCACCAGACTTAACGACTGCAGGCGCCGGAGTAATTGGCCATAACCCGCGCGCCACGTTCCATCGAGCCAGCCACTGGCTGTCAGCGGCGGTAATGTCCATTCTTAACTGGTGTTGAACTGGTCAGGTCCCGCACCAAGGAATGACGTTGGCCGTCTCCGCCTGGAGGAGCGCTGTTTAGCCTCACTACCACCTTGCCTCTGACACGACTGTTCATTTCGCGTGTAGTTTGGTTGATAGGCAGCGGCAGTTGTTTTCGTTTTACTCACGAGGTGCTTCGTCTGGATGTGTATAGCTGGATCTGAATGAGGAGCTTCTTATGCTTTCCGTTTAGAGATAATAGTGTTGCGACGCTGTTGCACTTTCATCATCTACTTTGTTGTTGTCGTTGTTAGTATTGCTGCAGATGTAGCTGTTTCCTGTGCGTTAGCTGTTATGACTACTTCTTTCACAACACACACGCACATACACACATATATATACATACACACACACACATACAAACACGCATACACACACACATGCAAACACACATACACGCACGCATGCACACACAAACATACACACAGACACACACACATACACACACACACCTACCCACGCACACACACACATACACACACACATACCAACACGCACACGCACACGCATACACAAACACACGCACACACACACACACACACAAACACACACACACACGCGCGCGCGCGCGCGCACACACGCACACGCACACAAACACGCGCGCGCGCACGCACGCACGCACACATACAAACACACTGTGATGAATGGAGAGATTTTTGTTGTGAGTTAGTTAAATGAATAAGTATTTGAGCCAGCCAGTTCTCAAATCTAGCTTTAGATAACCCAGCCAGCAGTTAGGAAATTGTGTCAGGGTGGGATTTTGAAAAGGACAAAGGAGATTTGAACGTTTCTACTGCGTAGAGCCTGTGCCAAAAATAGGACTGGTCAGTGTGGGGAACAAAAGGCCCAGTCTCGTGATGACGGCCTCGTGACGCAGATCGCTTGGTCAACAACTCGTGACCATAGCAGACAAAGGAACCCCACTAGTAAACAAGGTCCCATGACCGGGGTCTCGTGATGAGGGCAAGATGGCGTCTGGAGCGCGATTGGTCAGCACCGGACACTGAGTGCATCTATAAAACCCTCCCCGACCCTCTCCCTCTCTCTCTTCCTGCCAACACCTCGCGCCACACCTGCCCGCCGCACCTGACCGTGAGACGGAAAGCGCTGGAGGTCAACCAGAGGGGACGGAATGCGAATCCGCCGCCCAGCCGAGAGAGCATCAGGCAGTCATGCCTGATTAGCCCCGACCCCCGCCTGCCCACGGTTCAAGCCTCAACGCCCGCCCCCACGCCAATCGCCATGACGAGGCAACTGACCACGCCAAGCCCGACCTACTCCACGTTTCACCTAGGAGGGGAGACGAAAGATGGAACCCTCCCTTCCACCAGCCTCACGCTTCAACGAGCCCTGACCAGGCTATAAATAACCCGACGTTAATGGCCCATCGTTTCTTCACCCCTGTCAGAAAGACACTTCATTCAACGGCGGTCAGCAGAGACTGACTCAATCAGATAAGTTGTATCACAAAAGCTGGCTGGCTAAACCTTACATTTCGATACCTTAAATTAGTTACATTAAGAATTATCATTTCACCTGCATTATTAAAAGTCATCTTTAAAGTTCAATCCACACTTTCTCCTCTGTACGGTCTTGTTCACTTGCATGGCATGGAATGAATGAAAGAATGTTATGGAACGGAAAGAAAAACCCCTAGACGAATCTCTCTTGAATGGGAGATAAAGAGCCCCGTTCGTAACAATTGGGAGCTCAGTCCGGAATTTGAATCATTGGTAAAATTGTGTAACAATTGGGTAGCTCAGTCCGAGATTTGAATCATTGGTAAAACTTTGTAACAGTTGAAATATTCATAAGAGATTTGAATCAATCATTCCATCCACTGTAATATAAATTTGAGCTGTGAGAAACTGTTTTTCTAGAATAGTGACCTATTGGAAAAGAGTGAACGAGCTGTGTTTCTGAACGAAAGATTGTGTTGTCAACTCTGTTACTTTGACTTGCTTTACCTGTGAAAGGAGCTCATGCATTTCATTGTGTATTGATCAGACTGACAATCGACGTGACATTTTTGATTAGGTGATGACAGTTAAGAATTAGAATTTTGGACAACCTTAGCTGAGTTTGAAGATAAGTCATGGACACAGTTACGAATTTTATCACAAACTTAGATGTACAAATCCTAAGTAATGCAACAAAGAAAGAATTGTTGCAGATTGCCGAGCACTTTGAAATCAGTATCAAAAAAGGGAGGGTTGATATCATCAGAGCACAATTGATAGAGGGTCTGAGAAACAAGGAAATTCTTGTAGATTCAGGGAAGGAGGCAGAACTTGATTTTAACATGGCAAGTCTAAATCAAGCAGAAGAACAAGAAGGTCAAAATTCTGGTCGTTCGACACCAGGGAGTAGAAATGGACTGGCAAGCAGGCCAGATCCATTAGAACTTAGGAAGCTTGAGATGCAGCACGAGTTGGCACTCAGACAGATGGAAATGAAGCAGCAGGAACTAGCACTAAAGCAACAGGAGATGGCACTGAGACAGATGGAGCTAGAGACGCAGAAAGAAGTCAAGCTTAGAGAACTAGAACTACAATCCAGAGATAGGAGAGAATCCAGTGATAGTAGCAGCCGTGAGTCGGTCACCGTGAAGGTAGACAAAGTTCTAGCATTTGATGAGGCAAATCTGGAAAGCTACTTCGAGTATTTTGAGAAGACTGCTATCACCTGGAACTGGCCCAGAGAAAAGTGGACAGCACTCCTACAGTCCGTGCTAGTAGGAAAAGCACGCGACGTTTTTGTTTCTCTAACTACAGAAGACAGTCAGGACTATGTGAGAGTGAAGGAAGCTATCTTGAGGGAGTACCAACTCGTACCTGAAAGCTATAGAAAGAAATTCCGTAGCCTGCAGAAAGCAGAGAGAAAAACTTTCAGAGAATTTGCACATGATCTAAGAACCACGTTTGACAGGTGGTTACGGGCAGAAGAGGTGGGAAATAGCTATGAGAAGCTCAGGGAGGCAATGCTCATGGAGGCGTTTCATGAGAGAGTGACTGACGATCTCAGGATGCATCTCTCAGATCGCAGGGTAGAAACCCTAGATCAGGCCGCTACGGTATGCGACACGTACGCGGCAGTGCACTGCCAAGTAGGGAATGCAGGGAGAGGGAATTCTCCAGCACAAGGGAAGTTCGGAGGTGGGAAGCCTCACCAGAGAGCATATGACCATTCTAGGAATGGAAGTCATAGTCGAGGGAGCCATGCAGGGCATAGGAACCAGGGTGGAGAGAAACGGGAAGGGATAGACCTTTCCCAGATCCAATGCTATCGATGTAAGGAATTCGGCCATTTCTCCAGAGATTGCCGTCTTAACCAACCAACGTCTCAGTCTATGTTTGTGTGTCGCGTGTTCAGGGAGCAGCCCAAAACACAGTGGCTAGGCAGGGAGGGTGTAGAACCCACTACAGGAGTCGAATATCGCCCGATCACCGGTATGGAACCGAGAGGGGAATTCGATCCTTACATCAGTCCAGGACTGATAGGATTGCCAGGCGGAACGAAGCAACGTGTCCGTATGCTTAGAGATACTGGCGCGAATGTGACGATAGTGCGCGGCGATGTACTGCCGTTCAATAGCCGAGAGACAGACAGGAGGACTTGGTTGTCAGGAATCATTCCTGGAGTCGGGAAATACGTTCCCACCCATCAGGTAGAGATAGAGAGCGCTCTAGTCTCAGGAACGGTGCAAGTAGCAGTTCTAGATGGGATGATAGGCTGTGGAAGCTTTGACGTCATTTTGGGTAATGACTTAGTGCCGCCTGCCAGGCAGGTCGAGCTAACCCTAACTTCACCCCAGGTGGTGACAGTAGATAGGGAGAAGGAGACAGGGATGGAAAGTGCCGAGCCCAGGGAGACCCCAGGTGGCGGGTGGACAGTGCGTGTTAATGACTGTCCCGGCGAGGCAAAGCAGAGAGGGAGAAGAGGGCGTGAATGGAAGAAACGGAAGAAAGGAAGAGAAGTCTGAACTTGGAGGAATGGTCGAATGGGGATGAGAAAATGGATATGTCCGTCTGACTAGACCTATAGTTCACTAGCTGACGACAACGACCAGAGACATATGTAACCTTTCACAGGTAGAAGCAAACATGTGTCTATCCTCCTGTGTTTTCCCCTTTCTGTCTTTGCATGCCACTGTATTGATGTATTCACAATGGATAGTGATTAGAAAATATGTAACTGTCAGAGAAGGTTACAACCTTATATGAAGTAGACTAATGATGTGTTGAATAGTCAATTACCCCCATCGTGAATTCCAAATCCCCTGTAATTCACGACATTAGGTGTAGGGATGTCATGAATAGAGATGTTTTTGCTTAAGTTGATTCAATAGATATATTTGCCCACTCATCGTGAATTCCAAATCCCCTGTAATTCACGACTTTTAGGTGTGGAGGTGTGATGAATGGAGAGATTTTTGTTGTGAGTTAGTTAAATGAATAAGTATTTGAGCCAGCCAGTTCTCAAATCTAGCTTTAGATAACCCAGCCAGCAGTTAGGAAATTGTGTCAGGGTGGGATTTTGAAAAGGACAAAGGAGATTTGAACGTTTCTACTGCGTAGAGCCTGTGCCAAAAATAGGACTGGTCAGTGTGGGGAACAAAAGGCCCAGTCTCGTGATGACGGCCTCGTGATGCAGATCGCTTGGTCAACAACTCGTGACCATAGCAGACAAAGGAACCCCACTAGTAAACAAGGTCCCATGACCGGGGTCTCGTGATGAGGGCAAGATGGCGTCTGGAGCGCGATTGGTCAGCACCGGACACTGAGTGCATCTATAAAACCCTCCCCGACCCTCTCCCTCTCTCTCTTCCTGCCAACACCTCGCGCCACACCTGCCCGCCGCACCTGACCGTGCGACGGAAAGCGCTGGAGGTCAACCAGAGGGGACGGAATGCGAATCCGCCGCCCAGCCGAGAGAGCATCAGGCAGTCATGCCTGATTAGCCCCGACCCCCGCCTGCCCACGGTTCAAGCCTCAACGCCCGCCCCCACGCCAATCGCCATGACGAGGCAACTGACCACGCCAAGCCCGACCTACTCCACGTTTCACCTAGGAGGGGAGACGAAAGATGGAACCCTCCCTTCCACCAGCCTCACGCTTCAACGAGCCCTGACCAGGCTATAAATAACCCGACGTTAATGGCCCATCGTTTCTTCACCCTGTCAGAAAGACACTTCATTCAACGGCGGTCAGCAGAGACTGACTCAATCAGATAAGTTGTATCACAAAAGCTGGCTGGCTAAACCTTACATTTCGATACCTTAAATTAGTTACATTAAGAATTATCATTTCACCTGCATTATTAAAAGTCATCTTTAAAGTTCAATCCACAACTTTCTCCTCTGTACGGTCTTGTTCACTTGCATGGCATGGAATGAATGAAAGAATGTTATGGAACGGAAAGAAAAACCCCTAGACGAATCTCTCTTGAATGGGAGATAAAGAGCCCCGTTCGTAACATACAAACACACACACACAAATACCGCTACTGAATATGCTCCTGCTCACGTGTTTCGTTACTGACACCTTTGCTCCTACTCCTGGTGCCACTGCTACAGCTGTCGCTTCTCTGCTGGTGCAGTTGCTGCTACTGTCTCACTGCTGCTACATGTACTACCGCTGCTGCTATTGCTTTTCTATTGCTACAATTGCTGTGTTGCTATTTCTGCTGCTGCATCTCTGTTGCTGCTACTGTGCTACTGCTGCCAATTTTGCTCCTGCTACTGTGCTACCCTGCTACTGCTGCAACTGCTGCTGCTATTGCTTTTCTATTGCTGCAGTTGCAGTGTTGCTATTTATGCTGTTGCTTCTCTGTTGCTGTTGCTATTGTTGCTGCTAGTGTGCTACTGTTACTGCTGCTGCTGCTTCTGTGCTACTGCTGCTATTCCTGCTTTTTTTTTGCTGCTCAGTTGTTTCTATTGTTGCTCCTGCTGTGAAGCTGCTGCTATTTCATTCTGTGTTGTTGTTGTTACTGCTACTGTGTTTCTGCTGCTGCTACTATTTTTCTATTGCTACATTTGATGTGTTGCTGATAACCGCTGTTGCTTCTCTGTTGCTGTTGTTGCTGCTACTGTGGCACTGCTTCTGCTTCTCTATCGCTGCTGACGCTGCTCTGCTGTTTCGAGACTTGTGTTCCTATTGTTGCTCCTCCGTTGCCGCTGTTGCAATGCCATCCCTGCCACTACAGATGCTGATGCGCCCGCTACGGATGCTGAGGGCGGTCGCTCCTCTTCCTCCACCTTATCAGCATCCATGACATCCCCATGAGCGAAGTTCACGGCATCGTTATCTGCTCCGTTGTCGCCATAATTAGTGCGGTAACGCAATGCTTCGTGACCCAAGTGTTTGGAAACTCCCACTCGCTCTCTGCGGGCAACCAATCAGACATCACACGTCAGACTTGTTGGCGGAGCCCCGCTTCCCTCCTTGCTTGTACACCGGGATATCTGGCCGCCAAGAAGGGGTGCCTAATTGGCTAAGCCGGTAATTGATGCTGCCGTTGCCCTCGGGCCGAGTTCGGCATGGCAAGAGTCTGAGAATATCTGTGGTGGGAGCCAGGCAGGTCAAAGGTGGAATAGGCCCTCGAGGCAGCGACCAGCAACACGGGTTTGCCATCTCAGGAGCCTCTAGGACGCATGGAAACGTGGGACAGATTTCGTCCCCAGAACTAAAGGGTTAAAAGGCTGCTCGCTGCAAAGCAAGCAATCTATGTATTTTACACATTTACACTGGCAGTAATAGCGAAGATTAGATCAATGTAGGCAACTGTTCCGCGAATGGAAAGCCGCTGAAGATATTCCCAATATAATGTGACATTGACGTGGCGTCCAGGAGACTCTTGTCACAAATTTCTCCAATTGGCTCCATTTATTCTTGGCCGAAGTAGAAAAAGCAGCAAAAAGCACTTACCAAGAGAAGAAGCACAGCTCGTAAATGTAAAGCTATCAGTGTCTCATCACCCTCTAACATAGACCACTCCTGCAACTGAATTCGATGAACTTCTCAAAGGATCGGTAGTGATCGGCAAACATCGGAAGAGATCGGCTGAGTTCGGTCAAATCCGTAATTGCCCGTTCGGAGCATTCGCAGACGTCTGGGCCCAGTGGGTGCTTACGAGTGCCACCATCGGGCAGAAGGTGAGAAAACGCAAAACATGCAGAGAAGACCTGGCTAATTGGAACATGACGCATGCAATGGAAAAAATGGACAGAAAGACATGGGGGAAGGAAGGGGGAAGGGGGGGGGGGGGACAAAGGAGAGAGACGGACGAATGGGATGTTCGAAGAAAGAGAGACGGGCTCAGTTCGGACAGACACGCACAACACGTCATAGAAGATGGTTTGCAGCTTTTCCCTTCCTAAAC
>JAWQFJ010004635.1:92500-97500 GCA_034096865.1 Theodoxus fluviatilis | reverse complement strand
ACAATATATTGCAATGAAGGTTGGAATACAGTAACGATATATTACGGTGGTCACACATTATGATTGATCAAATTGGAAAAGGACCGTACAGTTTCTACCACAGAGACCGTATTTTGCAGAGAACAGACATACAGAAAATGTAACCCAAGGGTGAATGGAAAACTAGAGTTGATAAAGAAACTGAACCGCACACTCAACAAAGAAGGAAAACAGCTGTTCATGTGTTCCGTTCGCCAACTTCTTCGGAGTTTTGCAACTGACAATGGTGACGTTAAAAATGAAACTGCGTACTACTGTGATTGTAGCATGGAATAGGAACAGACGTCTATCTCAAACCCCTCATATAAGGTCAAGAAATAACTTGAAGCAGTGTAAATTAATCATGTTTTGATGAAGTGTGAAATCATCCACCCCACTAAGGACTAGATTGGATTAAAAATGCAAACTTACAATATCCCTATTTTATTAAATCTGTCCAGACAAACAAAAATTTGCGTCGCATTAATTTTCAAGTGGTCGAGTATATAGGGAGATGCGACTAAAGAGGAGAGTGAAACCTCCAATACGCATGACGATGCCTAAGAGACGACACAATGGTATATGATTACGATAACGACGACGAAGTCGACAAGGATGGTTTTAAAAGATATTAATAACCTTAACTATATTAAAAGTATGAATTTTACTGACAAGGAAAACACAAGAGCGAAGCTAGCAGGGACAACAGACCGTCATCAGTCATAGATTTTGCTCAGGTCCCATGCTGTCAAGGCCAACTTGACGATCTCAAGGATGTCCCGGAGGGCAGATGCACCTCATGTTGTCTTTGAAAGAGGTGGATAGAACAACGGTGAAGATGATGATGGTGGTAGCGGTGAGAGTGGTGGCGGTGGTGGTGCTGGCAGTAGAGGATAGTGGTTTTGGGTGGCGTTGGCTGCAAGCAAAGTGAGCATGACCGGAAGACAGGGGAAGAGGGGTGGGGTGGGGAAGCGAGCGGGTAGGTGAGGAAGAAGCAAGGAGGCAAGGCAAATGAACAATAAAAGGAGGGGTGAGCAGAGTACGGGGATGGCGGAAGGAGGTGGGAAGAGGAAGGGGGAAAAAGAAGGGGGAGGGGGCTGGATAATAGTGAAACCAAAAGACAAACGTCAGTGGAGACGGGGGGGGGGGGGCAAGGGGGGGAGTGAACTAAGGTAGCAGGTAATGGAAGTGGTTAGGGTGAGCAAAGGTGGCAGGGAAAGAGGGGTGAACTAAGGGTATCAGAGGAGGGGGAGGGGGGTGTGAGCTAAGGTGGCAGGGAAAGAGGGGTGAAGTAAAGTAGTAGGGGAGGGGGGGGGGCGGTTGAACCAAGGTGGTAGGGGAGGGGGGAGAACGAAGAGAGCCGAAGAGGGCATCGTGTACCCAGGGTAATCAGACGCAAGTGATGTCTTGTAGACTGGGCGCAACGGCCATGGACCTGGGCCGGAATGACACGGGCCGTCCACGGCCCGCAATCACGCAGAAATTGATAGCGCGGCGACTTGTCACTTGGCGCCATTGCTCACGTGCGGATTGACGCCGATTCAGGCCCGCTGACCACGAATAACAACCCTGCCGCGCTCTGCCCGGCAATTGCAGCGTGTTCCTGCCGCTGTCATTCCCCCGCCTTACAGCGGCGGCTCTCCTGTCCATAGAGCGGCTCAAAGAGGATGCGCGCTGTCGTGCAAACCAATAATCCTTGCCAGACATTCATTTGCGGGCAACCGAAACTCAATCGCGGAATATCCGGTGCACCGGGGTCTTTTTCCTTCGTCTTCTCCTCTCTTCCATTTTTACGAGGTGCAATTTCTCTGTGACGATTTGGCTCGGCAGTAGCCCCAGCATCTGCAGGCAGCTCACGTGACTGAGACGAGCTTACGGGGAGAGCAAGACGAGGCCAGGCTTGGAGGCGGAGATTGGCCATAAAGGGCGGCGATTGCGAGGGAGCGCTGTCCCTGTACGAGAAAGAGGGCTGGGAACGGCAGAAAAAGAACTGGGACCACCTCGCGCCCTACGGTCCACGCGTTCTGCAGCTCAGCGGGGGACGGATGAAAAGAAGCAGGTAGAGCGGCTGTAGGGAATCAATACGACAACCACGAGCGGCCCATAAAGCTAATCATGCTGGGTAATGACAGGCTGGTCCTCGTTCAGTCTCCCCGATCCCTTTGAAGGAAAACAAGTCCCCAGCGCGGGTGCAAGGTATTACTAAGTCAGGCTACGAAATGATCAATCGGTAGTTCGATCGGGGAATCAATCAGCAATTGAATCAGTGAAGAATTCAGTTGAGTAATAGGGGGGAAAGTAATACGGAAACCAATAAAACATTCAATGAATGGATCAATCAGTCAGTCAATCAATCAATCAATCAATCAATCAATCAATCAATCAATCAATCAATCAATTAATCAATCAATCAATCAATCAATCAATCAATCAATCAAATCAAGTCAGGTCGGTTGGTCGGTCAGTCAGTCAGTGAGTGAGTGAGTCAGTCAGTCAGTCAGTCAATATGTCCATCTATCCATTATTTTTTCATTAATCTGTCCATCTATTAATTTATTCATTTAATCTGTCCATCTATAATGTGTCCGTTATTGTTTTGATTAATTCTTCATCCACCTATCAGTTCATCTATATATAAATTCATGTATTCATACACCCACCTATAACCAAGTAAGCAAACAAGTAGGCAAACAAGCCAGCAACCGACAAGCCAACAACCAGCCAACCAATCAATCAACCAGCGGGACAACCAGCCAATCAACCAACCAGCCAACCAATCAACCAATCACCCGACCAACCAGCCAATTAACCAACCAGCCGGTCAATCATCCACAGAGCTAAGCAAACAATCAACTGCCGGCGATTACATGCACAACTCGAATGTGTGAAGTGAAGATAATATAACAAATATGTCCAAATTTGAACTAGTGGTCTGTTCCTACACGGGCACAATGAAACCGTGGTATCCTGAACATGCAGGAGTGCAAGGTCGAAGGTCACTAGACTAACAGCTGCAGTGTGCACGGATGTCGTTTGGGGAGATGTGTCAGCAGTCCAGTGGTTTGAGTACTCGCACTTTAACGAGAAGTCGAAGGTCCAATCCTTGCCTATTGTCGTTTAAACTTTGTTTCTGTTCTTTGCAGTGATTTGCCTTCGAATTGAAAAATTCTCTCTCATAATCACAAAAACCACACCGCATACAATAACACAGCGACATGCACCCACAAGTACCACGTGACCTTTGCAACCTACTCCACCGCAGAGACTTCACGTTTGCCCGCACTCCAACGAGGCCAAACACAAAGCAAACGAACAAACCGTCCTCCACTCTGGCCTGGGGCGTTGAAAGTACGCCCGAAATTCTTATTTTTCTCTCTCTCCCTCTCTTTTTCTCTCCCCAGCCTAGCTACCCGAGATAAACCACGGCGGCAAGATGGAGCCGCTTCCAACTTTGTGGCCACACGAGAAGTTTGAAGGCAATCAATAGACCCCTCCAACCATTCAGACCAAAAAAACACACCAACAGGTCAGAATAGTTTTTTCTCGGTGCGCTCGCGCGAGGGAGGCGGAGTGAGATCAATGCTGCACGGGGAAGGAAGAAGGAAGAAGGAGAGAAGAAAAACTCACGTTCTGTCGCTCATTGCTCTGGCTGAGGTCAGGGAACAAAGCCATTCCGAGACACGCGGGAGCGCTTGTGGCGTGAAGAAGTGGGGGTAACAAGCCGCGATTTGTAATTGTGCTAATTCCCACGTAAGTACATGTTGCATCAGCGAGCGACGAGGCTCGGAAAGCTAAAACCATGACGTGGCCCACGCAAGTATCCCAAGTTAAAAGTGGAACACTGGCAATGATTTCTATACCAGCTCCACGGGGAAAAGTCGGTATCATCAGCGTCAACGTCCCTCTGATGGCATCAGGACATTTGGAGGGAATGTACACTGGTTAAGCGCTGACCTTTAAAAAAGAAACCGCATTCAAATCTTGATCATTATGAGAACAGATCCCGCGTTTAGCCTCTTCCAGCGCATAAAAAAATCCCGGTAAAAAGGGATGACGCATCGTTTGCTGCATTTTCAGATTGTCATTATTTTTCACATCTAGGACAATCATTTTAAAAGGCATTGAAGACGTAGTGAGATCCAGTGACCGAAAAACCGACCAATCGGCAGCCTGCTTTGCTTAATGTTGTATGACTCAGTCACACATTCTTAGGGCCTCTTCGAATAAATTGGTTGTTTCTCACGTCAGCGAGGAGTCGGACGAAGATAGCAATGTTAACCACTATGCCGATAGTCACTCGAGAAGACAATAAGTTGTAAGATTGCTTTGAATAATCACGTAATGCCAACGGTACAGATTCTCGTATCAATAAAAACGAGTCAACGTTTCGAAAGATTCACGTCACACAAAACATAAAACGACGACTTGGATATCATAGAAAACATGTTATGGAATGAACAAGGGAGAATGGGCGAGTTCTGGACATGCATCATCTCTGCGGTAGCATTTCCGTCTGGCAGAGACATGATTGCCAACCATGCTGCCTCTTGCAGCTGTTTACAAGAGGCTTGTTCACGAGGCGCAGCAATGTGCAGCGCTGCTCAGCGCTGCACAGCGCTTGCGCCGTGAAACGGCTTGTTCAGGACGCGTAGCGCTGCAAAGCGCTGCATGTGATTCGGCGCTTTGCAGCGCAGGGTCCTGAACAAGCCGTTTTACGGCGCAAGCGCTGAGCAGCGCTGCACATTGCTGCGCCTCGTGAACAAGGCTTCAAATTCCACCAAGATTTGCACGCCAGGTCGTGGCACCATTAACAAATCTCTTCCATGGCGGCCTGCTACGGAATGCACTTCCGATTCACCATGCCTGTCGATGATTCTTTGCAAATTTGGGCTGGTGTGAGATCCTTCGGAGGCACTGTATACGTCCTCCGGTGGCACGGCGACCTCTACATCAACCAGTAAAAATCGACCATTGCGTAATCG
>JAWQFJ010004635.1:85000-87500 GCA_034096865.1 Theodoxus fluviatilis | reverse complement strand
CGTCACTTTCCATCCTTGGTCGCCTCTTACGAACCGCATGGGGGGACGCGGTGGGTCAAATCTTACCCCCACCTCACAAGGGAATCCTGAGCAAGGGGACAAGTATTACAACGAATGCAGACTGCTCCACAACAATACTGCATTGTCTGGCATCCTTCCTGGTACAACCATTGTCTTGAGGCGTCGCCATCAACAAAGACAGCCTGCCATGTTTTCCCCTCCTGCACCAGAACAAAAGCCCGTTCCTAACTGCGAGTCGGAGACACGGCTTCACAGGGAATCTCTGAGGTGTTTCTATGAATAATCTCTCTCTCGAACAGGCTTTGTCTGCGCCGCGATGCCGCTGTCGTAACCCCGTGCACTGTCCATGGAAACGCGCCCTTTCTCCACATGCACGGACCGGACATTTTCGCGGCTCACTGGTTACGGGGCGCAAGGGCTAGCATCCCTCCGTGCCTGCCTCGGCTTCTGCCTGCTTTCATGGCCGTGTTGAGAGAATGTCATGCCACTTTGTCATGCAAATAACCACACGGCACTCAGCCTCACCCCGATCTGCCCCCTTGCACCTGCAACGAGTCCATTTCCGCGAGAGTCAATGAATAAATCAACGCGACAGCAGTAACACCATCCTCATTATCAATTTTAAGGAAACTAGATACAGTTGATGAGCAAGTAATTTTTTCCCCGCTACGTTTCGTTGATCGCGACTGTTTGTTTGTGCGATGATGAATGGGTATGGGCATGGACGAAATGATTGTGAAAAGCATACACTTTTTCCTTGACTAGCTAAACTGAAGAGACGGGCGTAAACCGTGTCCTTGATATTGTTTTTGCCGTGCATGATACGCGGAGACGGATATTACTGGAGAAGTGGCTATACACTTTGTCATCTTTGAAAAAACAACTCTCACAGTCTTCGATTTGAATGACCCTGTTCTCAGCACACGCATGCGCGCGCACTCGCACACACACATACACACACACACACACACACACACACACACACACACACACACATACACACACACACCACACACGCACACACACATACACACACACACACACACACACACACACACACACACACACACACATGCGTCAACACCACTATTTCTGCAGACGCTACAAGCATCACCACTAGCACTATTGTCTTCTTTGCACAGTTGGAAACAGAAAGAGGAGATGACAATGGGACAACCCCTTGCCAAATAAAAATCACTGCGTTCCTCTCTCTCTCTCTCTCTCTCTCTCTCTCTCTCTCTCTCTCTCTCTCTCTCTCTCTCTCTCTCTCTCTCTCTCTCTCTCTCTCCCTCCCTTTCATAAAACAGACATAGGAAACCAAAGAACGCCAGCGTCAGTCCAGGAGTCAGCGCGTGCTGAAGGGAGATGGCAGACGCGGTTCCCATGAAGCTTTCAACCTGGCACCAGATGAGTCAGAGGCGAGGACTGACAACTGTTGACCTGGAACCACTTAGTCACAGCAATCATCACTACGACGCCTGCCTCTCGTCGCCCTGTGAGCCAGCAGCTACCGTCTGTCGATGGCGTCGTGCCATGCGGAATCCGTGGAACAAGTGCCCACTCTGATATCTGTTATCAACCAGGATTAGTTGCTCGTGCTGCGCTATAGATAAGAGCGTTTTCAAATGCAATTGAGAGCTGGCGTGGAGTACTGCACCTTTCACGACCAGTCAGTCATACATGACGAGTTTCATTGCGAGATGATGATGGTCATACCAAGCCAGTCGAGGAGTTCCACACTTTCGCCTCTAAGTTCCTGTGTGTCTTTCTGAAAACCTTACATCTCTCTACAAAGCTCTCAGCAAAGTAAACGATCAGGAACGGAAGCGGTCTCAGTGTCGAGAATTCATAACACTCATCGACGCGTGCCATAATTTCCCATGATCACTCTTTTGCGGAATACGCGAAGAAAAAGCATCAACAGCCCTGTTATTACAGACAATTCTGGAGAACTTCTAAGTTTCTTCAGGCTTCTGACTATTCATCTACTCGATGCACTCCGAGCAGAGGCTTTTGTGATTCAATCTCCAGACGAGAAATTGTAGCACCGCTATGCTCAGATAACCCTTCTTCGATTATAAATTTCTCCTTCCACAAGAGCGACTGCGTCCTCAAAGGTTTTATGCCTTTCCTCAGTCGATGCACTCAGGGGCAGTAAGAAAACTGGAGTACCTGTGGATCAACGCAAGCGAACACAAACCTCCTCCTCCTCCTCCTCCTCCTCTCCTCCTCCTCCTCCTCCTCTTCTTTCTTCTTCTTCTTCTTCTTCTTCTTCTTCTTCTTCTTCTTCTTCTTCTTCTTCTTCTTCTTCTTTCTCCTCTTCTTTACTTCCTCCTCCTCCTCCTCCTCCTCCTCCTCCTCCTCCTCCTCCTCCTCCTCCTCCTCCTCCTCCTCCTCCTCCTCTTCCTCCTCCTCTTCCTCTTCCTCTTCCTCTTCTTCTTTCTTTTTCCTCCTCCTCCTCCTCCTCTTCCTCTCCTCC
>JAWQFJ010004635.1:67500-82500 GCA_034096865.1 Theodoxus fluviatilis | reverse complement strand
GCACAGAGAAGGCCACGGAGGGGAAGGGATGGGAGAGAAGGGATCCTGTGAGGACTGGGGTGGGGTGGGGTAGGAGAGTCAGTTACTGAATCCAGGCACAGCCGACTGTGACAGACCGTGGAGTCCCTTGCCACACAGCCGGGTTTGACTCACCACACAGCCAGCCCCCGCCCATTAGTCTTGTCGCGACAAACCGTGCGCTACCTCCTCCCGCAGCCAGAGGCAACAACCACGTGCTCGCTCACCGCTTCCACCTCCCCTTCCTCGCTTCGTTCAGGGACAGATCGCTAGTCCGCTCGCCTGTTCGAGCACTCGCTCCCGCGCGCGCGCACACGCAGAGCAGACGCAGGCACGACGCACGAGTCATGCGCGTTCGGCAGCCGCTGTGCGCGCACTTGAAAGCCTGGAATTGTCTCGCCGTGATCAATCGATCGATCACGCGATCATTCGCCTGGATCGGCCGTCTGACAACTCACACTGTGTGTGGCGGGCGCCGGGACATGGAACTAGGGGTGGGGGTGGGGACGGAAGGGGAGAGAGGTGGGGGTAAGGGGGTTAGAGAAAAGGGTGGTGGTGGTGGTATGTTTCATCGCAGCGCCAGTGCGGAACAATAACATTGCGCTTGATCAGGGCGAAGAAAGGAGCTAGGCGCGTCCCGTTTCCCAGGCCGCGGTAATCCACGAGAATAAGTCACAGTTTCCGATTCATACGGCAAGGCACGACTTCGAAAATAAAAAAATCATCCGCTCGACATTTTGTCACCATTTTCAGTGTGCCGGTACTTTAAACATTTCTGAGAGGAAGCTATCACTGCTTGCAGATATCCTGAGCATGTGGAGCGAGCAGTCTGGTACCCAGGCAGCTGTTATTCACACAGCGTGCGAAGTGGCGCGAGACGAGGGGCGTTATGACGCGGCCAGACTGTATGAAAGGGAATGATTCAGACGGGAGAAAGCTTTCCATTGGTGGAGCGCGTGTCGCCATAATGGCGGTGTCTCGCTTTCAGCTCTCGGCATCACCTTTTCTCGCTGGCAGAGGCCCCTACATCCACTTCCACCATCTAATATCTTTTTCATCGCTTCATCTTCAATTCCCTGCGCTCCCATCACCGTTGCCGCTTCTGCTGCTGGCCCCGTTCTTGTTCTTTGTCCAGCAAAAACTCCTCCCTCTACCAGAGTGTGAGCAATCTTTTGCCCTCACACACGCACGACAACGGCTTTTATGCTCACCGGCTAGGTTTTATAAAGGATGTCACTTGTGTTGAGACCAGCGAGAACTTTGCCGTTCTTGACCCCTGATGTCCTATTTCTCGTTTCTGTTCCACTTACGTTTTGTGATTGCGATTGTGTGTGTATGTGTGTGTGTGTGTGTGTGTGTGTTTGTGTGTGTGTGTGTGCGTGTGTGTGCGTGTGTTGTTTTTTGCATGACCTTTTCGCTTTTAATGTGACTGCGTCGTGCTTTCCAAGCAAAATCCTTTGTGAATTCAACATTTGCGCAGCACTTTTTCTTCTTTGACAGCGTGACTGTGGATGGGCGTTTCTTTCATTCCAAGCAATTCTCCGTTTCTCTTGCGCATTTTTTCTGCTTCATTCGACCACACAGACTCGTGATTTTCAATTGCTCACTCCCCAAACTTCGTATAGCTTTTCCCCAGCCCTCACAGCCCCCATCCCACCCCTACCCGCACCTCCTCGCTCCCCTTCATTTCGCTTTTCTAATCCTCCCCATCCTGTACCCTTTCCTTGACATGATTTTTCCGGGCTATTTTTTAATTCTGAATTTTAAACTTCCTTTCCTTTTTTCTATTTGCCACCTCCAATTCTGTTCCGGTTTCCTTCCCCCTTCTATCGTTTCCTTTCCTTTCCTTTCTTTCTTCCTTTCTTTTTTAGCATCGCTCCATTTCCAGGTTAACTTGAAGAGTCCTCGACAGTCTCCAAGCACGCGCTACCCGTAATTCATATTCTTCCTTCCCCTATCATTTGCATCCTCAATTCTGCTGCACCCCACCCCTTTTGTCACTCATTCTCCCAACTCCCCTATTTCCACCCCCTTTTTCCATCCCACCACTACCCCGTTTCCCAACCATCCCAGCCTCTTTCCCACTCATCGCCGCCCTCTTTCCTACCTCACCCCCCCCCCTCCTTGCTTTCCCACTCTATCCCCACCCCCTTTCGGCAAACCTCCAACCCACTTCCCCCTTCTCAATCCATCCCCACCCTCAATTCTCTCCCTCCCCTGCCACCCCGACATGGGTGAATGATCTCGCAGAGAATCGATGAGTTCCATGAGGACATGGAGGAAGAACAAAGGCAGGCAGACAGAAGAGAATCCAGAACTACAGCCTTTGGGGTAGAATGGGGGACTGCCAGCGATGTATGGAAGTCGGCAGATGGCTCAAAACACGGCAGTCCACGCAGCAAAGGCTCCCTAATGTCGATGCTGGCACGGAACGGTCTAGTGGGAGTTTCGTCGGAATGGGGACATGACCACTGAAGGTGATGGGGCGATAAGGTAAAATGGCTTGCTGAGTCATTCCTGTTTAGCTAGACTGGATGGGGAGAAAGTGTTTTCAGTATAGATGTCTGGGTTAGAATGGCATTTGCAGGTAAAAGTACGTAGCGCTTAAGACATTCTGAGCACTGGCGACATCGTCATTGAGATGATGACACACATAGAAAAGTCCTCAACGACTAATACTGCCGGAAAAACACAGCCTGTTTGACACGGAAGGAAGGACCCATGAAAAGCTTCAAGGCATTCTGAACATTGGCAATATCGTCATTGAAATGGTCACGAATAGAGACAGTCCTCTAAAACTAATAAAGACAAAAGAATACATTCTATTTGACTGGGAATGACTGATGGCGGTTGAGTTACAGCCCTTACAGTGTTACACACACGCATCACTCCACCTATATCCATCATCTTCAAGACTTTCTAAGAACCCGTTCTTATCGTGGTAATGGTTCTGGTCCTACGCCTATTTATCACAACGATTTACCTATATCCGCTGCTTAGAGCACTTCAGATTTCACAAGTGCTGCAGTGCGCTCTGCTGTTGTACATGGGGAGAATTCTGGACGTGCCGGTTTCCAGAGAAAATTTTTTGATTTCAGACAAGTGTCCGAGGGAAAATCAGTGTGTGTGGGCGCACGCGCGTGCACGCGCGCGCGTGTGTGTGTGTGTGTGTGTGTGTGTGTGTGTGTGTGTGTGTGCGTGTGTGTGTGTGTTTTTAATAATATGTGGGTGCGTGCACACGCGTGTCTGTGTGTGTAGTTGTAAATGCACCGGAATGTGAAAGCGCGCGAGCGAGCGCGTGTGTGTAGGTGTGTGTGTGTGTGTGTTTGTGTGTGTGTGTGTGTGTGTGTGTGTGTGTGTGTGTGTGTGTGTGTGTGTGTGCGCGCGTGTGTGTGTGTGTGTGTTTACGGGTACGTGGTTGTGTGCACGCGCGCGAGTGTGCGGTGGTATAGGTGAGCGGGTATGTGCGAGTAAATGCGTGTGTGCGTGTATGTAATTTATGTGTGTGTGCGTGCATGTGAGTTCATGTGTGTGCGTGCGTGCATGCGGAGGGGAGGGGGAGAGCGCGCGCGCGCGCGTATTTGAGGTGCACTGATTGTTAAACATCCTAAGTTACACTTATCCCCATTCAAAATAATACAAAATTTATTTGCAAGACAATTGAAATATTCCAAATAATCTCATTAAACAATCCTATCAATTACGAAAGAAAATATTTTAAACAACAGCTTTCACGTGAACAATTTTCATTGAAATTCCTTTGGGTCCTTCTGGCTGCACAGAAAAAAAAGTTGGGGCAAAAAGGGGAAGTGAGAGCAAACAGGCAAAGTGGACGTTTTGACTCAGACGACATAGCGACGCCCACAAAAGGTTGTATGGCGGTGTACCGGGCGACCTGACGGTGACCTTTGCCAGACATGACCTCCCACTCAGCTGTCATGGCGGTACAAGACCCACGCACTTCTGGCGCGCCACTGCGCAGCTGAACAAGGCCTGGTTCCTGCCACGGGAGACTACGTCGTGTGACCACCATGCTCCACCGGAAGCCTCACCTTGCTCTTTGATAGATCAATACAAATGTTGATTTTTTTCTCTCCCTTTTGCTCTCTTTCTCTCTCCTTGCCACCCCTACAGCCTCCTTTCGTAGGCTCTGTACGTGAAGTCAGAGTTGACACTGCATTGAAGGACGCCGGAAGTGTGAGGTCATTGCAGTCTCAGCAAGTCAGGCTCTACTTTGCTTGTGTTGGAGTCTTGCCATTCAAATAAAGGAATGAAGTGGGCAGCGAGTAGTTATCCGTGAGAAGGGCATATCTCGCACGAATACACAAGCGTTTGCGCGCGCGCGCGCACACACGCGCATACACATACGTGCACGCGCACACACATACATACACACACACACGTACGCATGCACACAAGGCGTACATTGATGTATACATATGCACAGGCACATACGCAGACATGGACAATAACGCATGAAAATTTGATAACTACTAGAGTTGCTTGTGTCGTTAATAGTTTGTTAGATGAAAAATCAGATGCATGTGACACTGTCTACTTATAACTATCATATGTATACACTGTCCGCAAACTAATACAACAAGCGGCTTCAGGTCCTCTCCGACTTCTTGGAAAGGAGTTCCTGCGTGCGTGACATTTACAAATCGCAACTGTCAAACTGACATGTTTTTTCGAAATGTGCATGTAATAAATGAGAGACAGAAATTTAATATCGTTGGAGGGTTACTTTGAAATTGTTGAAACTTTTTATTTTTATCTGGGAGTGGGTGCTGAACACATTTGCGTTTACAACATTATCTGGTTCCAAATCACAATCAGTGAGAAATTTTGGTTCAGCATTCCAGCTCTGATTTTGCAAATAAGTACCCCGATTTATTTTAGCTCACATACGAATTTCTACTGCTAAATTTTCACAACGTGGCCACCATCAATGTCTCAGACGCCTTCACTGTTTCTTTGGTACAACTCAAATCAAGAGAGGGCGAATCCTCATGACATTCTCGAGCGTACATGTAATTGCTGAATTGCCCACACACCAATAAACCAAACAAATATCTTCTCTTTTCGCGAAGAAAAAGGAGCACCACTGCAAAGATTTGCCCTGGAAAAGTGCTCTCAAAGGAATGCCTGTCTCATTCCAGCGAAAAAAGCAGAAAGAGCCGACAGAGCTATGAGACAGAGACCCTAGAGACCATGTGGAGGTGAGAGGGGAAAGAGGGAGCAGGGTGGAGGGAGGGGGTTAGCAAAGAGGGGGTATTGAACTAGGGGGTTGGCGGGTGTAGAGGGGGAAAAGGGGCAAGGCGAGGTGCTATTTCAATATGTGACTCACACACACCACTGAATACATAATTCACCGAGCGACACGTGCACCGAGAGTGCTGCCATCGCGTCAAGGGTAGCATGGGGACTTCAGCTGTCACTGCGTTGTCCATTCCGCCACAGCCAGGGCTAAGCGTCTGACAGGCTGGCAGGAAGAAAGGATAGCTGACTGAAAGGAAGGATGGCCAGCAGGAAGGTTGGTCACCTAGCAGGAAGGACATATGTCCAGCAGGAGGGAAAGACAGCTCGCAGGAAGAATGGCTGGAAGGAGGAATGGCTGGATATAAGGATGACTTGAAGAAAAGATGCTGGCAGACCCGTCAGCAGGAAGGAAGAAAGACATCATGGAAGGTGAGCAGGCAGCTGGCAACCCGGGAAGGAAGATTGGCAAGCAGGACGCAGTATGGCGAGAAGAAAGTTTAGCACGATGGAAGTAAGGCAGGCTGGAAAGCAAGAAAGAAAAGTGACCAGCAGGGAAATGACAAGAATGACTGAAGGCATGTACAAAGGCAGAGGGTAAGCCAAAAATTGGCTGACAGTAATGCTGCACACTAGATGACGAGTAGATAAGCCCGTATCGACCAGGGCGAATCCACACGTTCCACACTGACGCTCTCGAACGTGCGTTATGGTTAGTAGTCAATAGCGATTCGCAATAGTTGACCAAGAGCGTCAGTCGTGCTCTGCAATTGGGAGCTATTTTTTGCCGTGTAGACAACCTCAATGTGGAACGTGTTAAATCGCCTCGTGCAATTCGACCCACAGGAACAATGTCAAGCAAGCAGGCAAGCAGCCAGGCAAACAGGCTGGAAGGCAGTAAGGCAGGAAACAAACAAAGGAAGAAGGAGGGATCTCCGGCAAGCAAGAAACGACCCATAGGCAAAGTCGAGGAGGCTGCAATGCGAGATCATTCTAGTTCACTAGAGACTTCGCCTACCGGCTCGATACTGACTCGGGTTCACTGAATGAGGCAAGATAGCAGACGAAACAGCAAGCAGGAAATATTTAGGAAACAGAACCATGCCTACAAACTATACAGCTCTATTTAAAGCAATGATACCCCACGAATCTAGAAGAAAGAAATCCCGACAGACTGTCAAGCAAGCAGGTAGTAAGGCGGATAGAAAAGAAGGAAGGATGCGGGAAGGCAACCATACGGACCAGCAAGCAAGCAGGAAACGAAGTTTGAGCTGCAACTCGTCGTCCACACTCCCGACCAGCAAGCAGGCAAGCAGGCAGGCAAGCAGGCAGACAAGCAGGCATGCAAGCAGGCAAGCAAGCAGGCAGGCAAGCAGGCAGGCAAGCAGGCAAGCATGCAGGCAGGCAAGCAGGCAGGCAAGCAGGCAGGCAGGCAGGCAGGCAGGCAGGCTAGCAGGCAGGCATGCAGGCAAGCAAGCAGGCAGGCAGACAGGCAAGCAGGCAGCCAGGCAGACAAGCAGGCAGGCAGGCAGGCAGGCAGGCAAGCAGGCAGCCAGGCAGGCAAGCAGGCAGGCAGGCAGGCAAGCAGGCAGGAAGGCAGCCAAGCAGGCAGCCAGGCTGGCAAGTAGGCAAGCAGGCAGGCAAGCAGGCAGACAAGCAGGCAGGCAGGCAGGCAGACGGAACCCGTCCACTCGAGCAGACCGCTGCACTAGAACAGAGCTAAAAAGCTGGCACCGTCTCCTGATGAATCTTTAACCACGCGTGTCCGCACGGATCGGAACCGCCGCGACGCCCGTGCACTCCGCTAGTGAGCCGCGACTAAAGGCGTGCCTGGGACCGCGCCGTTCTCATTGCCGCTGTCTCGCTTCTGGAATCGCAGGCGAGTCTTCCTCGGGCAGCAGCGGGCAGGCTGAGAGCTTTCCCCGATGAACTCAGTCCAGGCCCGCCACTGTCCTGCCCAGGCCAATCAATAGGGATGAATAACTCTGTGGATTGCGCTTAATCAGGTGCTACGCACAATGCAAACTTTGGCGCGCGAGGGGCAAAGCGCGCGAGGAGGCGAACCGTCTTTGAAAATTAGCCGCTTGCAAAAAGCAGCTTAAACATTTCTGAGAGGGGGTGTTAGTGCCGAACGAGGTCGTAATTACGTACAGTGCAGGGGAAAGGACGGGTAGATAGAACAGAAGGAGGAGTAGGAGCAGAAGCACGAGAAGCAGCAGGAGGAGGAGCAGAAGGAGAATTAACAGCAGGCGGAGTAGCAGCAGGAAGAAGAGGAGGAAAATGAGAATTTTGAGCAGCAGCAAGAGAAGCAGCAGAAAGAGTAGCAACAGGAGCAGGAGAAGCAGAAGCAGCAGGATGAGGAGCAGCAGCAGAAAGAGGAGGAGCACTAAGAGCAGGAGGAGCAGATGCAAAAATAGGTGCAAGAGGAGCAGGAACAAAAGGATCAGGAAGAGCGAGAGAAGCAGTAGAAAAGGAAGCAGGAGCAGCAGAAGCAGCAGAAGCAGCAGCAGCAGGAGGAGTAGCAGGAGCAGGAGGAAATCAGAATTAGAAGGCAGGAAAAGAAGCAAGAGGCATGAGAATGAGTAACGGCAGTAGGAACATGGTCACGGACAGATGCAGGAGGAGTAGGAAGATGACCAACAGCAAGAGAGGCAGGAGCTAGACAATGTGAAAGGAAAAAAGGATAACAAGAAGGAGGAGCAGGAAGAGGACGAGAAGCAGAGGCAGGAGGAGGAGGACGACAAGAAGGAGCAGGACAAGGAGGAGGACGAAAAAGAGTAGCAGGAAAAGAAAGATCAGGAGAAGTAAGAACAGAAGAAGGAGGACGAGAAGGAGGGGAAGGAGAAGGAGCAGCAGGAGAAGTAGGAGAAGAAGGACGAGAAGGAGGAGGACGAGAAGGAGTAGCAAGAAAAGGAGGAGCAGGAGGAGTAGGAGAAGTAGGAGAAGGAGAAGGACGAGAAGAAGGAGGACGAGAAGGAGGAGCAGGGCGAGGAGTAAGAGCAGGAGTAGGAGTAGGAGCAGAAGGAGAAGGACGAGAAGAAGGAGGACGAGAAGGAGGAGCAGGGCGAGGAGGAGGAGCAGCAGGAGAAGGAGGAGCAGGAAAAGGAGAAGGACGAGAAGAAGGAAGACGAGAAGGAGGAGCAGGGCGAGGAGTAAGAGCAGGAGGAGGAGTCACGCAGACGAACTATGAGACTGATAAACTAACACAGACATTTTAAAGTAATAACTTTCATATTCTTTCAGAATACTGATATTTTGCACGGTAAGACTGTAAAAACTAGCTAAACTACTGAAAACTGCTACCCTTCTCGCGGGAAGATAATTGAAAGAAAACACGTTACATGATTACCTGTCAGAATCCATAGCAGGAACCGATCTCACTTTGAATGGCTTTGACACCTGATTTACGAACTCGACGCATTCTTGATTTCATTACACGAAAGTGTCAATACTACTGGGGGTTTTCTATAGCGAGAGTTCCTCCATGGACTTTGTGCAGCTACCACCCCGCGCTGTTTTCTCGACGTCTGTCCGCCAGGCGGTAAAGCGAATGCATCAATCAAGGGTCAGCTCATAATTCAATGTCAACAAATTGTGTCTGCATATTCATGAGGCCAAGAAGCAATCACAGAGTCTTTTTAAATGGAAATCATCTTCCGCTTCCAGACGCTGCATTCACATGAAGACAGATTTCCGTGGAAAAGTGTCGAACAATCCTGACGAGACCCTGTCAATGGCAAAGCCTTGTTTTGCAAGAGCGAGCTGTTATCTTTATTCATCGAAGAGCAGAACCAATACAAACGGCAGAAATGAAGTAAGCCACCGACGACTAAATTCATCAATCCGTTTTGACGAGCCCATTTTCACCGGCGCCGGTGGCGGGCGACGCAGAGTTGGGCACGATGGAAAACATTTAAAGGGGAAAGAGTACAACTCAGTTACTTTCTGAAGAGCGCAGAGACACTTAACATAACAATCATTTCGTAAGAGTGCTTACAGCACCAATCCGAATTAAGCCTGGCCAGATTTCGAGTGCAGCGGCGCATATTTACGATTGCAAAACAGTCTTGTTAAAAGGGGAAAAGTGCGAGGGTAAAGCAATTCGATGAAATGGGTTTCCGAGGTCAGTTCCATGAAGAATCAAAGCAAGACGTCGACCAAGCTTTGTTTTGAACGCTTTCTGCTGAGCACAATCGCGTTCCTCTGTGGATTTGTGGTGAAAGGACTAAGTTACGTGCCAAAAATGGCATCTACTAGGTTGTTTCTAACACACTCTCACACACACGCACGCACGCACACACACACACACACACACACACACACACACACACACACACACACACACACACACACACTCACACTCACGCACGCACACACAAAAACACACATACACGCACGCACGCACACACACACACACACGCACATGCACACACAAATAAACACATACACGCACGCACGCACACACACACACACATACACACACATAGTCCTAAACACACGCTGGAGCGCGCAAAAACATACACATCCGCAAACAAATAAAAGTCTACTCAACATATGCGACGTAGAAGCCTGCGTCCCCATGACTATCAGTGTAGAACATTGGCAATAAAGTTAGCTGAATGAGTCAAGTTGCTATATCATCGTATTTGAACGTAATTTGCGGTCCGTTCCCATAACGGCAACACGTATAAAATGATCAATCAACCAGTATATGGAAAATGTGCCGATTGGATGCACGACCACCCAAAAACCCTACCACAAATCGACCAACTAGCCCACTTACTATCCGCCAACCAACCAATGAACAAACAAATCAACCAACCAAGAAACAACCACCCACCCATCATCGAACAAATGAACGAATAATAGAATGAATGGGCGAGAGAGCGAGCCAATGAACGTACGAGCGTACGAATCAGCCAACCGACCAGTTAACCAATTAACCAACCAACTATTCAACCAATCAACCAACAAACAAATCGAACCGAACCAAACCCACCCACCCACCTACCAATCCACCCACCCAATAATCAACCAACCCATCAACCCACGCACAAACCCACCATTCCACCAACCGTTCCACCAACCATCCTACCAACCATCCCACCACTAACCCATCCACCCACGCACCCACCAACGCTGAAAGAGTCGTTGTCATCCACATTCGGCGACACTGTACCCGAGTTTTGAAATCTCGGCCTTACAGTCATGTGACTCGCACGCCCGGGGAGTTATGCTAAAGGCTCCTACACACGTACCGGTTGTCCCCCCGATTTTGCTGCCGATCCGGTCAAGAACCGGAACGGTTGACTCATTTGCATACAATCCGGCCCGGTTCTTGTCCGTAGGGCAGGATCTATTTCCCGACCCAGTCCCGACCGATTCCTATGCTGAGCGACGCGAGAACGACGAGAATCTCGCGACTATTCGCAAATTTAAATGGCGGACGTCTACGCTTCGCACACAAAGGGCTGTATTTTCGGGATACTAGAAACCCCATCCAAACAAAATGTAAGCCATAAACAGCATTAATTTATCAAAGCTGTATGTTGAATGCATCAGTAGGTCGTGAAAGCTTTTACATTTTACAAATCAAATGCAGGTCAACGCAGATGTACACGGCAAAGAATCTGCCGCCACGGCTTCACCGCTTATCGTTGCTTGTTTGCACAGAAAACGCTGTATTGATACTAGAAACCCCATCCAAAGAAAATGTAAGCCATGAACAGCATTAATTTATCAAAGCTGTATGTTGAATGCATCAATAGGTCGTGAAAGCTCCTATATTTTAAAATCCGACAGGCAGGTCACACGCATAGAGCTACACGTCGAAGCATCGTTGCCATAGCTCAGCAAAGGGACGTAATTCTAAATTCTGACCTCTCTTCGCGTAAATGAAAATCGCTCGAGTGCGCGGTATCGGTGCAATCGTTGCGTGTGGCTGTCAACCCGATTTTTATACGCACGGTCAGACCGGATCGGGAGCAAAATCGGCTTGAAAACCGGTACGTGTATAGGTGCCTTAAGATCCGGCCGCGTTAATGTATCTGCGTTTTGTGACAAACGTCTTGCTCGGCGATACTGTACTCCATGCACCTTAATGGTCCGCGTGATTCGTGTGTAATCTTAAGCTAAACGACGTTTATAAATGTCCGTTCTCGCGAGAAATGCCGAGATTTGAAACTCGGGTACATTGTCGCCGAATGTGGATGACAACGAAAATTTCAGCCCCACCAACCCACCAACCTACCCACCAACCAACCAAGCCCCCAATCAGTAAACCAACCAACCAACCAACCAACAAACCAACCAACCTACCGACCAAGCCGACCGACTGACCGACCAACCTTTCGACCAACTGACCAACCAACCAACCAACCAACAACCCACCCGCCCACCCGACTAACCAACCAACGATCCAGCAGTCAACCAACTCCAACCAACCAACCAGACAACCATCCCAACCGACCTACCCACCCAACCCCACAAGCACGCAATTCCATCGACCGACCGACCAACCAACCAACCCGAGCACTTGACAGTCTAGCCTCCGACAGCGACCGTGTTGACAGGCGATGCCAAGCGACGCAGCAGACACAGCCGCGGCGCCTCCAGTGACGGGGACAACAACAACAGCAAGCGAGACTGCAGCGGATCGCCGGCGACGCGAGCGCGGCCGTTTCTGGCGGAATTGGAACTCCCCAGGAAGCGAGGACGGCGGGAGGAAATTGTCTATGCAAGAACACGCCAGGCGCCCAGCGGGCACAGAAAATTATTTTCGCGCTGCAATTTTCACCGGGGCGCCGAGGTCGGCGCGGCGACTGACGTTGCAGGTGAAGCGCAGGGACGCCAAGTCCATCGATCTCTGGGTCGCTTCCTGCAGGGGTGGGGGATATGTGTGTGTGTGTGGAGGGGGGAGGGGGAGGGGAGGGAGAAGGGAGATGGAATGACACGGAAAGGAGGGTGTCTTGTCTTGCTTTGGTTTGGGGTTGTCTAGCACGCTAAGTAAAATTGCGACGTAGTCGCCAAAAAACAACTAAGTGTATTTTAACTAGTGGTAGTGGTAATGAAGTAGTGTGGGGTGGGTGGAGTGAAGGGTAGGCGAGGTGAGGGGTGGGTGAAGTGAGGGGTGGTGGTAAGGAGAATGAGTTCGAAGAAGGAGACAAAGACGAGTGACATGGATCATCCTCTACAGAGTTCCAACTATGTCACCCTTTGGGATAACGACATCAAAGGTTGACACTATATCGCAGACAAGGGAAGGATTAAATAGCAGTAATGGAGGTAGGCTTGTCTTGCCTTTCTCAAGAGTAACGGTCAGCACTCCAACTTGTCACCATTACTGGTGATGGAGGCGGAAACATATGCATGAATGGATGGATGATAGATGGATAGATAGATAGATGGATAGGTAGATGATGAGTGAGTAGGTGGCTGGGTGGATAGATGGGTAGATAGATGATGGGTGGGTTGGTGGCTGGGTGGATAGATGGATGGATGCATGATGGATGGGTAGAGGGAAGGTCCGAGTTTTACGGCATATTACCCTCAGTAGACCATCTAAGGGGTCTCGCCTCCCAAATCATCGGTGATGGGCTAGGAGCTTACTCACGGATGGTGGACTGAATGGGTGAATGCATTGATGGATGGATGGATGGATGGATGGACGGACGGACGGACGGATGGACGGATGGACGGATGGATGGATCGATGGATGGATGGACGGATGAATGACTGGACGGATGGATGGATGGATGGATTGTTGGATGGATGGATGGATGCTGGGTAGGTGGGTGGGGAGCTGGTAGGAGTTCCACATCATATCAATCTTTGTTGGCCGCTTAAGGTCACTAGCAATCCAAGATAATAATGTGTTGGAGTACAAGCCATTCCAGACTGAGTTGGCCTTGTCATTCGGCTTGTACGCATCGCGAAGGAATACGCAGTTCCCAATCTTATTCTCTACCCACAGGGGCAAGCGATGACAGGCAGGGGAGCTGAAGAACGGGAAATTTGGAAGAGAAGGCATTGAGGATGGGTGCCTCGTCTTATCTTCCTCTGGTGCGCCAGATCTGGTTTCAGTGTGTCACTACTAATACAAAAGGCGGCAAGGGAAATGAAAGTTGGAGTGCCAAAATTTGGCTCGGTCGGTAAGTGTGTCGCCTCCACTGGCAATGCAGATACAATGACAAAGTTGCAGCTTGAGGAATTGATGTTGGAACAAGAGGAGGCGCTGTCTCGATCAGTCCTGCCACTCCGAGCTGTGTCATCCATAGACTGCAATCGAGTGGACCACCGCGTGGGGAGATGGAGGTCGAGGGTGGAGAAACTGGATACCACCCCTGTAAGACGCCACCTGGTGGTACATCATGCTGCTTGTGGCCGCCTGTGGTCGCACTACTGGCGCGAGACCCTGAAATCTCAAGAACTACGGCTCCAGCTGATGTGCGGGACATCCAGCGATAGTCGCCATACGCAGTTCTTCAGCGCGGTGGGAGGGGGGGGGATAGAAACAAGGAGCAGGATGGAGGGTAACTTACCCTGCCTTGTCCTGGTGCGCCGAACCCAACGTCAAGTACGCCTCTACGAAGTCACCGCTACTGGCGATGGCGCTGGTTGGAACGAGGGTGTGGTGGAAGTGGACATAGGGGCAGTGAGAAAGGAGGCCAGAATAATAAAGACGAGTAGGAGAACAATGACATTAATAATGCGAGAGAGACCACGAGGACAATAAAGAGAATGGGACTGTGATGGTCATGGTGGCAGTGACGATGGTGATGGTGTCAGCAGCCTGTGGATGCAGTGGTGGTGGTGGTGGTGATGTTGCGGTAACGGGTCCAGGGATGGTGATGGCGATGATGATGATACTGGTGGTCGTGATGTCGATCACGTACTTGATGGTTATGACAGCAGTGAAAGTAGAGAAGAATAAAGAGGAGGATCAGATGTAGCAGTAAGGAGAGGAGAGGGACAGGAGGAGTAGAAACAGAGCAGCAGGAAGACGAGGACATGAAGGAGCAAGAGACAGAAACGAAGACTGGAGGGAGGACGGAGTAGGCAAGAAGGAAGAATAGCAAAGACAGGAGATAAATGGTAAAGAAATATCAGGACGCCAAGGAAGGCCAGTAGCAAAACAAAGATAGAATTACAGTGAAAATGTTCTGCAAAAAGAAGCAAAGGGCAAAACAGAACACAGAAGAAATTGCCTGCGGAAGAGCACGAGTCGGAGCACATATTAACAACAAGGAGGACTAGATCTGATATTCCAGGCTTGCACAATGGGAGACGGGAGCGCCTCAAGAGCCACACATTTGTATGACAGCAAACTGCCCAGAATGGTAACGACAGCAACAGACACAATTATACGCCTTCCGCTTCCCTCGAGGCCGAAATCACGTTGTGGGTCATTCCAGCGTGAGTCATCTCATTCACCTCATAAGCAGTGCTCAGCAAATCAGGGAAGGAACTTCGTGCGTGTACAGCGAGTAACGTGATTTGCTCTCTCTACTCCGGCCACACATCGCCACGGCAATGCGGAACCACGCTCGCCTTCCGCCCAGTTGATGGAGCGTTCGATACTCGGGGGAAGCAAAGTAGCGACTAGGGAATGTATTTTCATTGTCCATCAAAATTTTCCCTTACAAAAGGGAGCCTCTGAAAAGAGTTCCAAACGGTTTCTAACAGAGAAGTTTTGTAACTGTAGGGAGAACATCCAAACAGCGG
>JAWQFJ010004635.1:52500-55000 GCA_034096865.1 Theodoxus fluviatilis | reverse complement strand
CAACGACCTGACTGTGGTGCATGCGAGCATGCCCTACAAACAACAAACGGACACCCCAATACTAGGATCAACTCCTGGAGAGTCCCACCTGAGACCTCTCACAACTCCTGGAGGGTCCCAACGGAGATGCCTCAGAACTCCTGGAGAGTCCCCCCGGAGAACTCCTCGAGAGTCCCCCCGGAGACGCCTCAAAACTCCTGGAGAGTCTCCTCGGAGGCATCAACTACACCAGCTCAGCATCAATTCCATATTCCAACGCTGCCTGAAACCAACCTCAGAACCGCTGCAGAAGTGGATAGACAAGGGTCCCAAGACAGGTTGGCGAGACACTGCAGATCCTCTGAGACGTATTACCGAAGAAAGAAGCGTTCCAATGCGGGTGATAGCAAGAGCGCACCAGCAAGCCTGGAGAACGCCCCGGTATTGAAGCTGCAGCCTCAGAAAATGCATCTCACGCACGACATGAGAAAAACTGACTCCCTGCAATTACAGCCTCGACATGACGAACTGCAAGCCCGACACCCCAAGAAAAATCCCAAATCGCAACAAAGTATTCTGCAGTGGTTACAGACCGGACAATCAAAGTCAGGCCGTGGGAACCAACCTGAGAACACTACGAGGAAGGTGGATCTGCAGAATACAGAAACTGACTTTCCACCAGTGCAAAGGGAAACGGGTGTAGAAGACAGACCTCACGAAGATTCGGGAGATGAAGATGAAGATTTCATAAGTGTTGTGGAAGACGAACAGTCTTCTCGCCCCGATTTGGCAGACATGGGTCCACCATCAATCTGGGACGGCAGGCTACGGCGACCCCTAAACCCTGCACACCAGAAAGAAGGGGATGAGCCTAGAACCTGAGGGTGCGGCCGGCGCCCATTGCTGTACCTGAATAGATCCAGAAACGACGTTTCTTTGGACCGCAGGCGTGGTCCTAGTGGAACTTCGCAGACATCTAGGTCTGCAACTAAACACTTCAGCATTCAATGCTGGAACATAGGCGGCATATCAGCAAGCCTAGACGAACCTGGGTTTTTGGATTATGTTCCTCCATTTGACATTTGCCATAACCCATTGCAACGTGGAGCTACCCGTGATGAAATCCGTGGCTCTGACACAAGCAGCAGCGTGAAACTGCTGAGTTGGAATGTAGAAGGATTATCTTCTAAACTCTCAGAGCCCGGATTTCTTGAATACATTGACAGTTTTGACGTTTGTTGTATGCTCGAGACATTTACATCTGTTGATTTTGATCCTGGGCTATATTTTCAGGATTATACATTCCTGCATGCTCCAGGGGTCAAACTGAGTACACAAGGTAGATGTTCGGGAGGAGTGATGGTACTTATAAAAAGGACACTAGCAGCTTGTGCAATGCAGCTAGAAAGTGATTATGACAATATCCTAGCTTTCAGAATCTGTAACTCTGTCATAAGAGATACAACTATAATATGTGCTTACATTCCGCCTGTAGACTCCCCGTATTACACTAGAAAAGAAATAGCATGTAACATATATTTGATAGAAAATTTGATTATGAGAATCCAAGAAATATACCCAAATTCAGTGATCCTTATATGCGGTGACCTTAATGCCAGAATAGCAGCCTGGGATATCCATGTAGAAGATGAGGAAGAGTATGATGACATAAATATTGATACAACTTACCTGTCATGTCCCTGCACATCCGTAATAGAAAGGAAGACACAAGATAATGGAGTAAATTCATTTGGGAAGATACTACGAGAACTGTGTAAAGTTCATCATATTGCTGTGTTGAATGGTAGCACAAATGGTGACAAGCTAGGGCGTTTTACATACGTATCTCCCCACGGGAATAGCGTGATCGACTACGGACTCGTCTTAGCAAACTATCTACCTTACTCCATTGATATGACTGTAGCAGCTCGTGTGGAATCAAATCACATGCCGTTAGAAATCCACTTTGGTTCCAAGAAACCAATACTGAGTACTTCGCATACAACGAAATCGTGTGTCAAATTTACCTGGGATTCGAGTAAAGAGGAATTGTTTAGGCAGCAGATTCAGTCTGAAGAGTTTGATGAACAGCTGACAAAAGCAAGTCAGGAAATAGATGTCTCAGTTAAGGCAGCTATACAAATATTTACAACTTCTCTAACACGGTGTACAGAATGCATGAAAATAGAAGTTAAAGTTGGGACGGCAATAAAAAATCAGCAAAGCTCTTGGTTTGATCAAGAGTGTAGAAGACAGAAAAGAGCCACGCAAACTGCCTTGAAACAATACAGAAGAGATCTATCCGATGTAAACAATGAAAACTACTTAAGTACCCGACGCCAGTATAAAAGTTTGATGAGAGAAAAGAAAAAGGCATACTATTCCGAAACTAGGAATAAACTTGTTAAAAGTCGAAACGATTCCCTAGCATTCTGGACCCTGATTAGAAAATATACCAAGCAGCCATCCCCCCAGCCTAACATAAGTATACAAGCATGGAAGAATCATTTTGAAAAGTTGT